>PVIU01022660.1:0-28593 GCA_004026605.1 Ondatra zibethicus | reverse complement strand
GGGACCGGGAGAAGGGGAAGAAAGGAAAAAAATTTTTTTTTCATCTTTAATTATGTTCTTGAATGGAAAAAATAAAACAAAACAATGTATGGAAAAAAAAATAAAAAAAAAAAAAAAAGACCCAAGCTCCTACCTTCACAAGGTGTACTAGTTCAAGCTCCTGGATCTATGGGGTAACAGAAGCTTAATTAGAGCTCAAAACTGGCCTTTTTACTGACTGCAGTCCTGCACTGAACGCCTTCCAATGAGCAGGAGTAGTTAATCACTTAGCCATCTAAAAATTGCCATCATGACAATGTTTAGTAATGTATATACTTATATTAAGGAATTTTCTTATAGACACTTATCTTCATTTTAAGGATTCAATTTGAAAAAACCCTGGAAAGAAGAAAAAAAGGAAAAAAGCAGATGGATGTCATATACGCAGGTAGTGGGAAGAAACCATCTCCACAGCCTGCAACTGGATAGTGATTGCCAGGTTATCATTTTCCCAAAACAGACAATTGGTTCTTCACATTTGTTGGTGGGGGAGACAGGGGTAGAAAGAGCTAGCATGGGGGTTCTGTGCTCAAAACCTAGCTCTGTGTGTGTTGTAGGGCACTATGAAAGAACACTGGCGTTCTCGTGGCTGCTCTCCTGGTAGTGCAGTTTATATTGCTCAGCTCATCAAGACAAGGTTGATGAGGGGATTTTAAATCACATTCCTGGTACGTTTGTAAAAGAGGCTATAAAGTGGAGCATTTTCTAAATCTTTCCAGTTGTTTATTGGTACACACACGTTCTACTGCTTCATTACCTGCCCCGCTCCCAGTTCCACTGCAGTGACTTCACAGACTGGGAAAAAGTCTGTGACGGATAAAATGCCAGTGTTGTGGGGTCTTTTCTGCACTGACTTGTAAACAGCTTTCGGATGGTGTTCTGAAAAGGGAGCCTGGCACCTAGCATGAATGAAGCTGTTCCTCTGCCACCTAATGAGACAGTTTAGGAAGGAAGGGTGTTAGCACAAGATGCAAGATGCAGTGATGACAATGGTATCAGTCAAGGTCAGCCCTGGTGTCAGGCTGCACCTCTTGCTGTGAGGCTGTGATCACAAGGCTGTCCTAGTGGCTGAAGAGGTTAAAAAGTACCCCATCAATCCTTGGCTCAGACCTCACAGGAAAATGGCTTCCTCCAGTTGTCTGTGTTAGCCTCTTCTGGGTGACTGAGAAGCTTTGAGACTCCACTGTTGTGGGGGATGTCAGAATTATAGTCGTGGGCTCACTCTTTACAGTGTTGCAAATCGGATAGCCTGACCGCAGTCCTGATGAAAGCTGTGCCCATCCTTAAATAGAGAGGCTGCTCCTTCCAAGCAACAAGGGTGAATGCAGAGACTCATGGCTTCTCAAAAAGCTGAGGTTACTTTGTGAGCTCAGTCCTCAGTGTGACATTTACTCAAAAAGCTGAGGCTGCTTTGTGGGCTCAGTCCTTAGTGTGACATTTACATCACATGGAAGGTTCAAAAACATTATAGAAGAAGTACAGGGAAGTATTTAGGAATGTAAGACAGTGTGAGGGTTGCAAAATGCCATCCTGTAGATCAGGCACAACGAACGCAATTGTTAACTCCCATCTCTGGTCACCTGCACTGAGCCCATACATGGTTGGAAGTGGAAAGGGCCTCCAGGGTTCTTTTCTTTATGAATGGTCAATTGGATATTGTTAGATTCTGGGATAGCCCCTTGCCCCTACATGATGGACTACTGAAAGGTCCAATTTGTACAGGTCTTGTGCAAGTAGGTCTTGTCCATGTCTGCAGTGAGGTCGTGGCCATGTACTATCCAAACGACAACACTTCATAGCTCACCTCCCCATCCTCCGGCTCTTATGTGCTTTCTGGCCCTTCTTCTTCAGTCTTCTATGCAGGGAGTCGAATAGATGTCCCTCAGGGTCAAGTATTCACAAGTCTCTTATTTTCAGCACTTTGACCAGATATAAGCCTTCATGTTAACCATCATGTACTGTAAAAAAGGCAGAACCTCAAGCCGAAAACCAGCCTCCCTGCCCCAGGCTTGGTACAGTACTCATCCATGGGCATAAAAATTAATATTTAGATAGCAAGTAGACAACATATCCATTTAGCAATAGTAACAATCATACTACTAAGACCTATGACTTCCCCAGCCATAGACTTTTGATCAGGTTTATAGTACTAGGAGTATATTCTTCCTATGAATTTGGCATCAGATCAAATCAGAAGGTGATTGGTTATTTCTGAAGGCTGTTATTGCCACTACCACATCACCAGGCATACAGAATTCCCAGCTAGGTGAGACCGCTGAGGAGTTTTCCTCCTTAGCATCCTGCATTGCATTCTCTGGCACTATGAACACTGGCCATCAGGAAGGAAGCTTTCAACTTCATTTCGACTTGGTTTCTCTGGATCTCTCCTCTGCCTAGTGTGTGGTGTCTTCAGCAACAGGGTCTGATCACCGAGCTTTGGTGGACAATCTAGAACCCTGGAAGGCCCTGGTTTTCTTTTTTTAAATTTATTTTTTATTAAGATTTTTTAATACAATCTTTTCTCATTTTACATAGCTATCCCTGTTCCCACCCCCTCCTCTCCTCCTGCCCTACCCTCTCCCCACAATCCCCCCATCCACTCCTTAGAAAGGGTAAGGCTTCCCATGGGGAGTCAGCAAACTCTGACCCTTGACTTCGAGGCAAGACCAAGGTCCTCCCCATGACATCTAAGCTGAGCAAGGTGTCCCTCCAAAGAGAATGTGCTCCTAGATGCCAGTTCAAGCACTAGGGATAGATCCTGGTCCCAATGCCAGTGACCTCACAGACTGCCCAAGTCTCAAAACTGGTCCCCACATTCAGTGAGCCTAGTTTGGTCCTGTGCAGGTTCCCCCGCTATCAGTCCACCCGGAGTCATTGAGCTCTTGCTAGCTCAGGTCAGCTGTTTCTGCTGCTATCACCATCATGGTCTTGACCCCTTTCTTCACATTATCTTTCCTCCTTCTCTTGGACTGGTCTTGAATGCATGGTTAAAGGAGACCCCTTTCTAAATATAACACAAGTAGCACAGATGCTGAGAGCATCAATTAATAAATTTGACCTCCTGAGACTGAGAAACTCCTGTAAGGCAAAAGACACAGTCACTAATACAAAACAGCAGCCTTCAGAATGGGAAAAGATCTTCACTAACCCCACATCGGGCAGAGGACTGATCTCCAAAACAAATAAAGAACTCAAGAAACTAGATGTCAAATTATGAAATAATCCAATCAAAAATGGAGTACAGATAGATCTAAACAGATATTTCTCAACAGAAGAATTGCAAATGGCAGAAAGACACTTAAGAATTGCTCAACATCCCTAGCCATCAAGGAAATGCAAATCAAAATGACTCCAAGATACCATTTTACACCATTCAGAATGACTAAGATCAAAAACACCAAAGATAGATTATGCTGGAGAGGATGTGGAGTAAGGGGAACATGCCTCCATTGCTGGTGGGAGTGCAAACTTGTACAGCCACTTTGGAAATCAGTGTAGCGGTTTCTCAAAAAAATTGGGAATCAATCTACCTCAAGACCCAGCAATACCACTCTCGGGCATATACCCAAAGGACACACACTAAAACCGTAAGAATATTTGTTAATAGAAGCATTATTTGTAATAACCAGAACCTAGAAATAACCTTGGTGCCTCTCAACCAAAGAAAAGGATGAAGAAAATGTGGTACATTTATACAATGAAGTACTACTCAGTGGTAATAAATAATGACATCTTGAAATTTGCATGTAAATGGATGGAACTAGAAAAAAAATCATCCTGAGTGAGGTAATTCAGACCCAGATAGACATGGTGTGTACTCACTCTGAGTAGATATTAGACATAAAGCAAAGGATAATCAGCCTATAGTCCATGATCCCAGAGAAATTAAGTAACAAGGAGAACCCTAAGGGAGACATACATAGATCTCCCTGGGAAGGGGAAACAGACAAGATCCCCTGACAAAAATTGGGAGCATAAGTCGGGGAGAAGGGAGGATGGAAGGGGAGGGAAAGGGGAGAAGTGGAGGGAGGAGGACAACATGAGGGAACGGGATGCTCAAGAAGGGGAAAGGAGAGGGAGAGCAAGGAAAGAAACATCTTGATTGAGAGAGCCATCGAAGGGCTAGTGAGAAATACGGCACGAGGGAAAATCCCAAGAATCCACAAGGATGACCCAAGTGAAGATCCAAGCACCTGTGGAGAGTACACCTAAAATGGCCTTCCCCGGTAATCAGATTGATGACTACCTTAATTGTCATCATAGAACCTTCATCCAGGAACTGATGGAAGCAGATGCAGAGATCCGCAGTGAAGCACTGGGCCGAGCCCCTGGTTTTCATAGGCAAAAGCTCAGCACGGCGTGAGAGAAAAACATAACAGGTAACCTGTGTGACATCCGAACCGGAACGCTTCAGAATGTGAGTTAGGCAGACTACAGAGTTAGCGAGGAAAGAAGCTGGGAAAGATCACCCATATAGCCCTGGTTATGGGTTACAGTCACCGAAACTCACCCTTCAGCCGGAGGAACATTTATGCTTTCTTCTCCCAAGCACAAACGTGGGCACTGCTGAAACACGGTGTCATAGCGGAAAGAAATGGGGGGGGGGAATCAACCCACATCGGAGATGAAAAACACCAGGCTGGTGCTAGCAACCCCTGGCTCAGCGAGGCCTTCCAGGTCATCCATCTTGCCTTTGATTTGTCTGCCTTCTCACTTCAAATAGCTTTCCAGGTTTTTTAGCTGAAACCAATTAAAGAGAGCCAATTGGCAGGGTTAGCACTTGCGGTGTTTATGGTGTGCATTGTATTGATTTACGCCGCTCGGCAGCGCTGGTGGAAAGCAGACTATCTGAGCAGGAAAGGAATGCTCAGACCGGGGAGGCGTTAGAGCGCGTGGCATTATTTTAAGGACAGTAATGGACAATGCCATAAAGAAAACTGCTGATTCTACAAGATCCACCAGTCAGGAATACTCGTTTAAAAAGAAATTCAAACCAATGGGTATAATGTAGTGACGAGTAACCCTGGAAAGTGCTTCATATCGTCTGGCGATGCGGGACCTTTCCACCAAGTAGCAGGAAGGAGGCATGCGGGAAATCCCTCCTGCCTGTGCTGTAGCCGCTCTGTTAAGAAAAACATAATTTGGTAAGCTTAAGAGCATAGATTTCAGAAGACTATTTTGGGGAATGGTAAGACACATTATTTTTAGATCTTACAACACGGCACTTGATGGGCTTATGAGTTAAGCCTGGCAGGGTCAAGATACCCGTAAAACAAGGATAGTGGAGAAAGACACTGGGTGACTTTCACGCCCTTTCCTGCCTTCCAGCGGCACAGGAATAGTGTTCCCTGTGATGCATTCATCCATACGCCCACCAGCATGAAGTCACTCTGAACTGGCAGTGACAAAGGGGAAGAAAACTACATGGCATCTGTGAACAAAAGAGAGAACTTGCAACTTTGGATTTTAGCACCAATAAAACTGGGTAACGAGACCCAGGATGAGTCACAGAAACTCTCTTGACAGCTTCTGTAGATTCTTGGATGCACAAGCTTGACAATTGAAGAAAGCAGTGTCAAAGCACATAGATAACTAAGATGGTTGGAAAGTCACCCAGGCTGGGTTGTCACATGAGACTTTTGTGCTTTATTCCTAAGTTTCATAAAGACAGCTGGGTTAGGTGCAGCTTTGAACATTTGTGATAATAGCAATCATTATAATGATGTTATAACTCTCTAACTCTTTCATTGTATGCATGTGTGTGTACATGTTCATGTATGTGGGTATGTGGGTACTTGTTTATGTGTGCAGGTGTATGTGGAGACCTGAAGTGGTCATCAGGAGGCTTCCTGCATGGCTCTTCACCTTATTTCCCGAAGCAAAGTCCCTCAACTGAACCTGGAGCTGGCCAACATAATGAATCTGTCCAGCCAGCTTGCTCCGGGAGGCTCCTGTCTCTGACTTCCCAGCTAAAAGATGGTGGAACAGTTTCACAAAGATGAACTGATTTATTATGGTGGTGACAAGAGGAGGACCTGAAAGGAAAGAACAATTATTAATCACTTCTAACTAACCTGATCCTGAATGAGAATGTACATATATCCATTTGGTGTTAACTTGATATTAATATTCTTTTTCGTCAGAGAGGAAACAAGACTCAAACAAGTGCAATGAATCTCTCCCATATGTTAGAGAACAGTAGGAGATGCCACTAGGTCTTGGCTGTAAATAGTAGATTGGCTATTCAAGCCCAGTTTCTCTCTCTTTTTAACCCCAAAGACTATTTCTATTATAAAGAAATTTCTCTAACCCAGCATGTAAAGAATTCAGGTGTCATAATTGCATCTTAACAACATGTAATGAGGTATGCAATTGAAAAATCAACAGCTCTCTACAGAAAGCCACAACTAATCAAATGCAGAGAACAGCTGTTCATGCAGTGTCCAGCCCTAACTAGTAACATGTAGAGTGTAACTCGTGCACTCAAGGCTCAGGGACCATCCTAGAAGAGGTGCCATAAAAGTTTTAAGAGACAGAGGACTAGGAAGTTTGTTGTGAGTTTGTGTTTTCCAGCTATGATAGAGAGACTGTACCCATTATGTCTAAAAAATAGGGCTTCCTAAACAAAACCTAAAGAATGTCAACATCAATAAACCTGCTGACATGGAGCGGGGAGTATCACAGGGCACTAACCCTAGACAGAGAACTACAGGCAACCAATGATCACTAAGAGACGAAGAATTAGCTTTCCCTAGAGATGAGTCCCCTAATTGCTATTGAATATGAAGTAGCTACCCCTGAAATAATATACCTACAGGTAACACTAAATGAACTCAGCAGGTTATATTCGTGTACTTATTTATTTGTATATATGTATATAAAAATAATGAAGTAAATAGACCATGAATTTGAGAAGGAGTGATGGGGAGGATGCATGGCAGGAGTTGGAGTGAGGAGATAGAGATGGAAGGGAGTAAATGATGAATATTTGAATTTTAAAAATTACGCACAACGCCCCCCACAACTCCTTAAGAACACTGGACAAGTGAGGTTGTAGACAGTCTTCTGTTTCTATAACTGGAGAGGCAAATGCCAAGATCCTTCCTTCCTTATAGGAGCAGAACATTTAGTGGAAGCCAGTGCAGAAGCAGAAAACCTGAGCTGCTATGAAAAAGTTGCTGGAGGTCGAGGGTGGACAAGTTTGAGCGGAAGACGTTTGAGGAGGTTCCAGTCGCTGCGGCAGTCTTCAGATTCTGAGTTTGTCCTCTCAGGGCTCTACCTGGTTCTTCTAGAAAGTTCTAGAGAAAGTGACCATCTTGAAGTAGGAGAGAATATTAGTAAGAAAGAGATTAATTATATGAATAAAATCTAACTTACTTGGATGTTAGCAGAGGATATTCCCGTGCACAGGGAGAAAAACAAAGCTGTTTTTAGCCTCCCGCATGGATTGACAAGTAGAGCACAGAAGATAGGGAAACTATTCTCTATAGTGCTGTAGGGGTGACACATGCCTTGCGTTTGTTCAAATCTATAGAATATGTACTTTCAACTTTGTAATAGATATTGCTCATGTGTCATTTGGTGTTTCTCAAGGGGTTTTGATTGGCCAGTTGGAATGTGTGTGCATGCATGTGTGTGTGTGCATGTCTGTGTTTAGCATGTGTGTATGCATATATGGTAGTAGACTATATCTAATTTGCTAGCCCTCAAGGCAGTTGGACCCTCAAGAGCAAGCTTGGTTTTATTCTTTTCTACATAACTTTTGCTGTCCTGGCATGGCTCCACTGCTTACTGTGTGAGCAAATTGGCTGAAACATTTCTCTCGATTCCTTCTGGGTCCATATTTTGCTTTTTCTCTATTTCATCATTGCACCCCACCCCCATCTTCAGTGTCTTTGACTCTCGTCCAGTATTACATTTCTCTTGGGACTGACAGGCTCAGCAACTGTGTATGTCCCAGGCCGATAGTTCTTGCAACCTTCCTATATTGCTGGCTACAGCCAAATTAAGTTCATAGTCACAGTTCATCTGTGTCTTGGGATCTGAAGGTTCATTTGATTGCATCAACCCGCTGAAATCTGGTAGACAGAAGCTCACACAACAGTCTATCCTGGTGTAAAACCTCCAAAGCCCCATATCAAATGGCAATAATAGCAATTTAAGGATACCTGCCATAAAGTTTATGATTAATGTGACATCATATTTAGTACACTAGGAAGAGAGGTTGGTTTCCATGCCTGCTACAGAGCTAACAGATGAGAAAGGATGTGGTATATGGTGGATAGCATAACTTAAAGAGCAATCAAACATGAAGAAAAAGAATTGGTTTTGTCTTTTTCTAAGGAATATAGATAATTTTAAGAATGGATGAAGCCAAACAGGGAGAAGACCCAGTGTGTCTAATTGAGAAGGATGGGGATGATTGGGAAGCTGCATTCTGAGCCAGAAAGCCTGGGTTCCAGCCTTGACTGGAAGATGTGACTGTGCTTGAGCCTCTAGCAGTCTAATTTGCTTCGCCTGTGATGTAGAAGCGCCAACTACATGCTTCTCTAGGGCATCCTAGAGATTTAACAGTATATTTTTTTGTGAGTTTTTGAAGGTGCTTAGACTGGAATAACCCAGAAGCAAAAGAGAGCTTTTGTGAAATTCAACTGTGAAATTCAGCTGTACTAGTACAGGAACCTGGGACCTACATCTTATTAATTTAGCTTTGAGAAGGGACCTGTAGAAAGGGACTCAGGTTTCTAAGCTTGCAGAAACCTAGACTAAGCTCACAATTTTACAATGAAGTTCAGTCTTTGAAGGAGACATAGACAAATCCACAGAGCCACGCCCCAGAGGATGCTTTGCTAACTAACATTGGTCAATTGATCAGGTCTAGCTCCATGGTCCACTCACCCACAGAAGTACCCACAGAACTTCTGAGTTCCTGCTCTTGGGTCAACACCGTTTTTAATCTTTGAGGATTAAACTGTTGCAGAAGTTCTGACCCCTGTTTTGAAATGAGGTCGTCTGTTCTGTCTATGTCCGTGAGTTCTCACTGTTGGCACTTTGTATACTTCTTTCATCTCTATCTGCCTGCTAATTCATATTAGCATTGCCACTCAGCAATGGTTCCCTCTGGCTTTTTTGACATGGACAATATAGCAGCATGTGAGATCCTGCTTGGATTAATTAAGATATTGGACACTCAGATAATATCCTCTCCAACTCTCTACAAAATATAATGTAAACAAACTCTTTTATCTTAATTTAACAGGCAAATAGAAGTTCTATTTCTTGCTCTTTTTCAGGGACCCAGACTGATGGAAGCTGTGCTGTTTTCAGTATGCACCCGTAGAGTTACCACAATCTCAGTATTTAGTCAAATGAAAGGAAAGAGCATAGGTGACTAACTTCTGTGATTTTACAAACTAGGCCTTGCCAGAGAAGGACATTTTAAGTTACATGCTGCTGCCCAGAACTTGGTGACATAACTGCTTATACCTGAGAGGTACTCTGGGAAGCGGAGTCTGGGTCCATGTTTCCACGTGAACTGTCAGCTGTCTTCACTGCGATGCTCAGGGTTGCGGCGTGTAGGGAGCGTGTGCCCAGACTTCATCTTAGCATCACATTGCATGAGTTTCTCTTCAGATTTAGGTCAGGTTTGCACAGGGGGACTTGGACAGATAAGAGAGTGCACTCGACTCTGCAGATAGTCACATGGCTCCCTCTTTACTGAGGCCTGTGCCACGCCATGAGCATCCTCCAAATAACTGGAAAGTATTACTATTATTGTTCAATAAACACAGGAAATGAAGTGTAAAACTTCGTATCTATGTCACACTTGATTTGTTTTTCACCAAAGAAAATAGAACAGAAATATACAGCATCTCAAACAACTTACTCACTATCCCTGATTAAAATAAAAAAAAAGCAAAAACAGTGGAAAACAACATCAAACCCTGCTTTACCACTAAGAGAGGTTTTTGTTTTTGAAATATTGAAAAATTGAGGCTATCATATATTTAGTACTTTATTTACATCATTTTCATCCTTTTCCCTTCAACAATCCAATGCTCCCCCTCTCAAATTTATGGCCTCTTTTCCTTTAATTAATATTGCTACAAATACTTACATGCATGTACATATAAATGTATAAATACAAGCTCATTTAGTGTTGCATAGACACATGTGATATTAGGACTGACCATTTAGTTTTAGATAATCAGTGGAAGAGCTCATCCTTATAGAAGACTGAGTCTCCCTCTCTTTTTATTTTTTTTATTGATCTTTCTCTGCTCCCCTCACTAACTCTCCCCTCTCCTTCAACTCTCACCCATGGTCCCCATGCTCCCAATTTACTCAGGAGATCTTGTGTTTTTCTACTTCCCATGTATATTAGATCCATGTATATCTCTCTTAAGGTCCTCTTCGTTGTCTTGGTTCTCTGGAATTGTGATTTGTAGGCTGGTTTTCTTTGCTTTATGTTTAAAAGCCACATGTGAGTGAGTATATATGATAATTATCTTTCTGGGTCTGGGCTACCTCACTCAATACGATGTTTTCTAGCTCCATTCATTTGCCTGCAATTTTCAAGATGTCATTATTTTTTTCTGCTGTGTAATACTCCATTGTGTAAATGTACCACATTTTCCTTATTCATTCTTCTGTTGAAGGGCATTTAGGTTGTTTCCAGGTTCTGGCTATGACAAACAAAGCTGCTATAAACATAGTTGAACACATGTCCTTGTGGCACGATTGAGCATCTTTTGGATATTTACCCAGAAGTGGTATTGCTGGTTCTTGAGGAAGGTTGTTTCCTAATTTTCTAAGAAATTGCTACACTGACATCCAAAGGGGCTATACCAGCTTGTACTCCCACCAGAAATGCAGGAGTGTTTCCTTTACCCCACAACCTTTCCAGCATAAGTTGTCATTAGTGTTTTTGATCTTGGCCATTCTTACAGGTGTAAGATGGAATCTCAGAATTGTTTTGATTTGCATTTCTCTGATGACTAAGGAAGTTGAGCATTTCCTTAAGTGTCTTTCAGCCATTTTAGATTCTTCTGTTGAGAGTTCTCTGTTTAGGTCTGTACTCCATTTTTTATTGGATTATTCATTCTTTTGATGACCAATTTCTTGAGTTCTTTGTATATTTTGGAGATCAGACCTCCATCTGATGTGGGGTTGGTGAAGATCTTCTCCCATTTCATAGGCTGTCTTTTTGTCTTGTCGACCGTGTCCTCTGCTTTACAGAAGCTTTTCAGTTTCTGGAGGTCTCATTTATTAATTGTTTCTCTCAGTGTGCTGCTGGGGTTATATTTAGGAAGTGGTCTCCTGTGCCAATACATTCAAGTGTACTTCCTACTTTCTCTTCTGTAAGTTTCAGTATGGCTGGCTTTATGTTGAGGTCTTTGATCCATTTGGACTTGAGTTTTGTGCATGGTGATAGATATGGGTCTATTTTCATTCTTCTACATGTTGATATTCAATTATGCTAGCACCATTTGTTAAATATGCTTTCTTTTTTCCATTTGATACTTTTTGCTTCTTTTTCAAAAATCAGGTGTTTGTAGGTTTGTGGATTATTATCCGGGTTTTTGAGTCGGTTCTATTGGGCCTCCTGTATGTTTTTATGCCAATGCCAAGCTGTTTTTTTCAGTACTGTAGCTCTGTAGTAGAGTTTGAAGTCAGAGATTGTGATGCCTCCAGAAGTTCTTTTATTGTACAGGATTGTTTTGGCTATCCTGGGTTTTTTGCTTTTCCAAATGAAGTTGAGTACTGTTCTTTAGAGGTCTGTGAAGAATTTTTCTGGAATTTTGATGGGCATTGTATTGAATCTGTAGATTGCTTTTGGTAAGATTGCCATTTTTACTATGTTAATTCTAATCAAGTACATGGGAGATATTTCCAGTTTCTGGTGTTTTCTTCAATTTCTTTCTTTAGAGATTTAAAGTTCTTGTCATACAAGTTTTCCACTTGTTTGGTTAGAGTTACTCTGAGATATTTTATGCTATTTGTGGCTATTGTGAAGGGTGGTGTTTCTCTGATTTCTTTCTTGGCCCATTTATCATCTGTGTACAGGAGGGCTACTGATTTTTTTTTGAGTTAATCTTGTATCCTGCTACATTGCTGAAAGTGTTTATGAGTTGTAGAAGTTCCCTGGTAGAATTTTTTTGATTGGCTATGTAAGCTATCATATCATCAGCAAATAGTGAGAGTTTGACTTCTTCTTTTCTGATTTGTTTCCCTTTGATCTCCTTTTGTTGTCTTATCGCTCTAGTTAGAACCTCAAGTACTATACTGAATAGATATTGAGAGAGTGGACAACCTTGTCTTGTGCCTGATTTCAGTGGGATTGCTGTAAGTTTCTCTCCATTTAGTTTGATGTTGGCTCTTGGCTTGCTGTATATTGCCTTTATTTTGTATGTTCCTTGTATCCCTGCTTTCTCCAAGACCTTTATCATGTTGTAATTTGTCAAAAGCTTTTTCGGCATCTAATGAGATGATCACGTGGTTTTTATTTTTAAGCTTGTTTATATGGTGGATTATGTCGACAGATTTTCATATGTTGATCCATCCCTGCATCTCTGGAGTCTCCCTCTCTTAGAAGTCATTAATTTCCTGCAGTTCTTGGTCTAGGGATAGAATCTTGTGAGATTTCATGGGTGTGAATTCCTTGACACATATAAGAAACAATCTTACAGCAGACATCCTGGTCCCTTGGCTCTTTCTATCTTTACATCCTTTTTTTATGTTCCCTGAGCCTTAGATGTAGGAGCTATATTGTAAATGTATCTGTTATAGCTAGGAACAATGTGACTGTTTATTCTCTGCATTCTCAGCAACTGTAATTTCTATATGCTGTAAGAGCTGCACGTATCTGTGGGTAAAAGGATACACACTTAGAATGCAATTACATTTACACTATTTTAGGGAAATGGCAGCAGTTCGTTTTCTTCTAGGTTGTATGCCTTTACCAGTCATGGGGCCTTAAAAGTCCAATTAGACAACTGTTGATTACCCCAGGATAGAAGTGCCACTATTGTACTTTTGGGGATATCTTGTCATGATGGCCATTGTTGAGGTCTAGTAGGCATCACATCTGGGTAGGAATATTGATTGCCTTTTGACCTTGGTAGCTTTCATAGCATCTTTGGGCACCCTGAGAGCTTGTCATCAAGGGGGAGGATTTAAAGTCAGATATAGCTCAATTTCAAAAAATCCTGTGTCTGAATTGTGTGATATCTTCAGCAATGATGACTTGCTTTCAAATCCAAAAGGGAGGGCAATAGCAATAACCTCTCTTGTTTGCTGGGGAGTCTCTTGGACTTCCCAGAGCAGCAACTTTAAGGGAGATTTCTCATGCCTGGTACTGGGGTTTTTGTAAGATATTATATGGATTTTGGGGGAAGCATTTATTACCTTATGGGACATAACTTAACTGAAACTATATAATGTGTGTATATGTGTGTTTAGCTCATGTACATGTATTATATGTACTTTAGGTAAGCAGGAAATGACTTCCTATTGTTTAGTATTACTTATCCCTCCACTCTCCCTCAATCCCCCTCCCCTTTTATCTATATTGCCCTCCCTCTCCTCTTCCCAACTAAAATCTATTCCCATTTTCCTGTTTCCTGTTATTTTCTCTAGGGTACCTCCTCCCTCCATGGTTTAACTATTGGAAGTTTTTGTGTAGGCAGCAATAACTGCTGTGAGTTCATTAGTCTCAGCAGGTTCAGAAGATGCCATTTAATGCTGGTCCTCCCTGATATCTGGCCTTTATAATCTTCCTATCTTCTCTTCTGTGATGGTCCCAGAACCTTGGGGGTGATGAATGACACAGATGTCTCATTTGTTACCTTTATTCTGTGCATCTTGACCAGTTGTGAGTTTCTATGTTAGCTGTTGTCCACTGTATGAAGAAACTTTTCTGATAAAGCCTGAGAACTGTGCTGATCTATGGACATAGAGAGATGAATTTACAGGACTATGTTCATTGGGCAAAATAATAATAGTAGGTTTATCCCTGGGGCTTCCAACCATGAATTTTTGGCCAAGTGTATAGTTTCAACCCATATTTCCTTCTGTGCAGTATGCCTTAAGTTTAATCAGAAAGTAGCTGATTACCCCCATAACATCTGTGCCTCTATTACACCCATGAGCCTATCTTGACATGTTGGTATATTGTACTTCAGTAGGTTCATAGATGGGTAAGTCTGTTGATGACTTTTTTTCTCTCTGCAGCCTACATAGAACCTTCCAGTACTATAAAAGCTATCCAGCAAGGAAGAAGCTTTCTGCTCAGTATCAGCTTGATTTCTCTATATCCTTTGACCAAAGTGTGTGGTGTCTTTAGCAATAGTGTCTTACCATCAAGTTCCAGTGGGCAACCAAGAGCAGTGGCATTAACCTGTATTACTTGGGGTCCTCTTGTAACCCCTGACCAGTAACTCTAGCCCATATCCAGCACTTGAGTTTTTATTTGGTAATACATTGCTGCTGAGAGAGTT
Organism: Ondatra zibethicus; assembly: GCA_004026605.1. Classification (NCBI taxonomy): domain Eukaryota; kingdom Metazoa; phylum Chordata; class Mammalia; order Rodentia; family Cricetidae; genus Ondatra; species Ondatra zibethicus. The sequence goes on along the minus strand of PVIU01022660.1, from coordinate 14,056 downwards.
ATCTCCTGTGTAGGGCAGTTTGTGATTTTATGGGCCTGCAATTTGGACTGTGCTGTCTGCTTCATAGTGTTTCGGTCTTCCTTGGGCTCACACCCATGCATCTGCTGTCAGACTTGGGCCAACTAGACATCTCTCCTCCGATGTGAGAGTGGATACATAATGTGTCTTTCATTGCCTAGAAGATTAGACCATACTATTTACCCTACGGTAGCTCCATGTTTCAAGACTGACAACAGAAAGTAGAAAGTCTTTCGAGAAATCTGTTTTCAAACATACAATGAACCTCTGACGTGGTCTACTGGACAAAGTGTATGTCAAAATAGCAATCATACTCAATGAAGAAGATATACACTATACCTCTAAAGGGGTGAATGAACAGATCTGATTTTAAGAACATGAATCTAGGTAAAGGAAAAGTTGTAGTCATTTTTTTTAAAAAAGAAATTTGTGCCTAAATATTTTGTGTATTAGTCTAAAGGACATGCGTTTTCCACTACAACATCATAATTTCAAGAGCCCAGATATTGAAAGTTTATAGCTTAGAACAGCAACCTCATCTATATAAGATGCCATTCCCATGAGGGAGACTTGATTGTTGTATTTCACAACCATTCCCTCATTTTCCTCCACAGAGTAAATGGAAGTTTCTGTCCTCCCTGTCCTGTAGCCATTCAGTCCCAAATAAATGCACAAAGGCTTATATTAAGTATAAACTGTTTGACCTATTGCTCAGGCTTATTATTAACTGGCTCTTACACTTAAATTAACCCAAAATTCTTTTCTATGTTTAGCCACGTGGCTTGGTACCTTTTCTCAGTAAGGCATTCTCATCTTGCTTCCTCTGTGTCTGGCTGGTGACTGTGTCTCTGTCTTTCCTCTTCCCAGAATTCTCCTGGTCTGGTACTTCCTGCCTGGGTACTGGTCAATTAGCATTTTATTAAACCAATATAAGTGACAAATCTTTACAGTGTATAAGAACATTACCCCATAGCACCTCAGTACTAATTGTGTCCTACTCTGCATCTATCTCTACTCAGATATCACCTTGTTTCTCAATGAAAAGAGGTGATGCTCCAAAATAAATATCCAGACATATTATAGAGAAGTTACAGATGCCTAGAAACAATACATTCTAAACATTCATAATTTATATTTCAAAGCCCATTATGTTCTGTAACTTATATAAGTAAATATCACACTTACAAGTCACTGTCCAGCAACTCCAGCTTCAGCTATGTATCAGTTATAAAGAGACACGTTATTGTTGAAACCCTTGTCCTCTGTCCTGTTCTGTCTTTGGCTTCTGGCCAGCTGTGCAAATCTGAAGGGATGAACCTGACTTTTCTTAATAAAAGTAGAAGAAGAAAGTTATCTCTGCATGAAGAGGAATCTTTGTTTTATTTACTTTTTGCTTGCAGCAGGTCCTGAGGGACACTATCCAATTAAACTAATACAAATCTTGATTACAGCAGGGCAGGGGAGAAGGACAGCGGGGGTGGGTAGAGGACTGAAGAAATAGAGCGTTGTTTAGCAGACAGTCTAAGTTTATTTCCCCTTTCAAGCTCCAGGCTTGCAGAGCTGTAGGCTGGAAGGACAGTCAGCCAGATGTTAGCACTTAGATCACATTTCTAGAATGATGTGCTGCTTCTCTTACAAGGAGTCAATAGAATAAGGATGGGGGAAGTAAGAAGGGCTCTATTTCCACATGTCACTCACATCAATAGGTTCAGAGGTGACATCCACAATCTGTGTGCTTTCTGTTAGAGGTTTGGTGACGTTCATAGATGAAGTTGAGCTATTTTCTTACAAAACTTTGGGGAAAGGACTTTTCAGTGTGTTGAGGGGTTTGGGGGTCTTCCATAGACTTTTAAAGGGTTGGTATCAGATGACCCTAGAAAGCTATTTCTGGTAGGATTCACAAAACAGATAAGCTAGAAATATCTGGAAGGTATTTGTAGTCTTTGAGTAATTGATGGTAAATGCAGAGACAAGAGTGGTCTGAACTCTGATGAGTCCATGCCCAACAATGAGTAGGACCATTAACATAGACAGCAAGAAGAGAGCTTGTGATTTATTCTAGTTGCAAGAGTATGTCTCAGAGGACTTTTAAACTAGAATACAAAAATGATTGCATGAGAGACGCAGACCAGACAACTGTGGGACACCTGCTAGAGATACACGTCACTTTCAGAACAAAGGCGAGTGAAACACAACTTGGCCTATTGCTCACCTACCAGCCTTCAGAATGATGGAGTGCTTCTACAGCAGTGGTGGACAGCTGCCAGTGGAAAGAGGCCAGGCGTAGCTACAGTTATGGGCAATCTCCTCTCAAGGAATGATGGCTGTGCCCAAGGCCTTTTTTTCCTGTTCATGAGTGGTCCTTTTCCAAACTTGAGATCATGCTACTTTTCAAGCGTCTCTTGGCTTCCTTCCATAGTTGCTGCTAAAACTGCATTGACATTCTCTATGGTAAGTCCTCACACAAACGGACAAGCTTTCACAAGTAATGGAGCACCTCTACCATCATCTTAACGACACCTATCTTTTCTAAGTAGGTTTTCGACTTATCCACGGTTCAATGCCATGCCTTTCATACAACATATTTCAAGTCTTTGCCAACTCTCCTGAAGTCTCATAGCCCACTGGCTTCCTACTTGATTATTTCTGCTCTCACTGCTTCTGCCTTATCTGGGCTCTCTGTCCTTTGTGCAGATGAAATTTGAGGATGAAATTTGCAAAAGTATTTACTATCTCTTTCTAGCTCATTTTGTAAATCTTATCAAAATATAGGATTAACTTTGGAAAACCAATAGCTTTTCCTTATAGTAAAATTGCAATCATCATAGAAGTATTTCCATTAGAAAAAAGCATGAAAATGAAATCATATAAAAATATTGTTTGTCGAAGTTTTTAGAACTATTACATGTATGCATGGTATCTGATCAACTGTTTTTCTATTTGTTTACACATGAGTATGCACATGCACACCCAGAATTTGATCTGGAACCTGGGAAAGGGAACATTAAAAATGTTTACGTAAGGCATATGTCATAATCACTATTACTCTAGGTGAGAGGAAAATATATGACTTTAAAGCTTTGTTTGTACAGAATCCATCACAAGCAACTTAAAATATCAGTGTTTTCCTGGTCTACTGAAGCTTGAGAAAAGCTTAAAGACTCTTTACAATATTTGATACTGTGTGCTTTATATGAAAATAAAATAAAATAAAATAAATCAAAGTCATAATTAGTGTTGCTAGAAAGGGCAAAGAAAATAGACAGGTTGGGATTATAGTGGGGGAGACTAACAGGAAGGGTTAGGGGCTTCAGGTTAGTCTATAAGAAATGTAGCACTGACTCCTCGGCCTCAATTTGTGACTTTGCAGTCTCCATATAAATCAAACATTTAAGGTATGAATGGCAGAGCTAGTTCTCCTGTTTAGAAATGGACAAATGCATTAGCCTTACAAACATAATTTACCCGAGAAAGAGTAGCTATAGTCAATGCCGAAGACCATCTTATTGATAATAGTTTTCTCCCCTAGAGGAAACTTAGGAGTCAATAAAAGAACTCACCCACAAAAAGAAAGCACTTTAAATGTTTTAAATCTATTATCTTACTTTTCCAAAGGTGTCTTCAAAATCTAAAAGAAAACAACATTGAAAATTAATATAAGCCAGAGAAAAATGTTGGTTTCTATAGAGAGTAGATACTCCCAACAAACACAGAAATATATCAATAAAAGAGTGAGTCATATTTTTGTTTGAACTCAGCTCTGATTCAATACAAGTTTGTTTTTTTTAAAGTCACAATAACATAACTTAAAAAAGTTTCACTAAATATTTATTGTATGCAGTCTAGCAGATGAAAAGAATGTAACTATTATTCTTGTTTGTTTTGAGGTTATTTACTTAGGACTAAGCACCTCATTTTTCTTGTGTACAAAAAGTAATTATGCAGTCAAAAGAAATATAGCTCATATACTTCAAAATGTATGAAAAATGTAAAACTTTATTACACACATTAATTTCTAACCAAGGACATCTCCAGCATCAGTGTAGCTGGGACAAGCCATATAACGGATGCGTATCTGTGTACTTTTCTCCCAAATGGGTTATATAAAGGCAAATAAACAATTTCTTCTTTTATGTGTGCCTTTGTTTTATAAATTTTCACTTCCCAATGTAGGCAATACTTTTGTTGATGTTGTTTTCTTTTTGGTGTGTTTGTGTGATCATATACTCTCTTTGAGTTATCCTCGTTAGTACCCATTTCTCATTTATTGATCCAAGCTACTGATGCTGGATCCTCGTCTACATTCATCAAAACTCAGCTTTTGTGAAAACCTACACATCGTCAACAAAATACATTCACAGTTTCCCCCACTTGGATCTTGCCCATTCTGACCTTCTGGAAATGCCAACATACTCTTGGAAAGACGCCTTTGGTGTGAGCCAGGCCTCCTCTGCATGCCTGCATTCCTTCGCTCCCTGATCAGCGGCTCCCGGATAACAAGAGCTGGCTCTTTGCCACTCTATGCAGGAAGATTTGTGGTTTGACTTCAGTTGTCTACTGGCTGAGGCTATCGGATGGTACCACGGACTCTGTGGATTACTTACGGGCCAAAATGGCAGGCGGTGACTAGCATTCCCTTTGTACACAGTAACTCATAACTGTAAAGCATTTTGTTAATGAAAGAAAAATAAGTAATACAAAACAGCAAATTTTATTCAGCCAGGGTGACAGGCTTAACATTTTCAATGATCTAGTCAGAAGCAATGGAGTCTTCCTCCTGACTGAATGGCAGCAAGCTGCCACTGATCAAAGCTATTTAAATTTAAAAATAAGTTAAAAAAATAAATCTGTGAGAGGAAAAGGCCAGCTAGCACATCTGAGAGTTGGTGGAGGTTAGGAATTGGCTTAGACTTAGGATAGATATCACAAGGAAAAGGCACAAGTAATTCCCCAGAATGTTCATGGGTCCATTTTGCTCTAACATTATCTCCTTATCTATTTGAGGCAAATGAGACCTGGAGATGTTAGGTAACTTTGTCCAGCATCTTCTAAATAGTGAGTGACAGGGGAATTCCTGGAATGAGGGTAGATTGGTTCCGGACGTCATAACCTGAACCCATGCCAGACTGTTGCTATGATGAAGTCTGTATGCAAAACATATGAACATGTGGGTATATTTGTCCATGTGTCTGTGCATGTATGTGCGGGTGTTATCATGTACAGCTCTTCCTCAGAAGCATGCATTTCTGAAGGCTAGCTCTTATCTCTTTCCTGTACTTATTGTACACTATTTACTAAAAGTAAATACTGTACAGTCATGTGTACATATTAGACAGTAGATGTTTGATGAATTAAGTAAATTAACCTGAAGTGTTTGATATCTCGTAGCAACAAAGATATTACTTAGAATAACATTGCAGCTACAATTTCTAATATTCACCATAATTCAGAATAGAAATCAAGACCATGTTTATTAAGAAGGAAAAGGATTCTCATGTGTATTCCAGGTGTCACGTGTCACACCAAGGCATACTACCATTGACCTAGAATACACTAATCTCTAAATTACGCAATATTTTTCTGTAGTTCGTAAGGACATGCAAGACAGAAAATGTATGTCAAGCTGTAGAGTGGTACACATTTCAACCTCCTCTCGTAGGAGGTATTTCATCAGCAGGCCCATTTTCCTGGTGCAGGGTCCTGATCACAACCCATGGAGGAGATTTGCAGATGTGGGAAACCATCTTGTTTATTCCAGCAGCTTTCAAGTTTGAGATAAATAGATTCAGTGGGAGAAGCAGGATAGATTGCGGAGGTTGTTTTGGAGGTTGCAATTTATGAAATAAGCCAAGCCTTGAGGTCTGAGAAATGACACACACACACACACACACACACACACACACACACACACACACATATATGTATGTATGTATGTATATTAAGACAGATCATGCAACTGCATAATTGCTGGTGTCAGGGTGGCTGAGCAGCAAGCCAGAACCCTTCACTCAGAAGTGGGAGTCACTTCAGAAATTTTTCCCTGTAAGATATAGCTTGTTGCCAAACACTACATAGGGAGATCAAAACTTTTCTAAGAAATTATAATTCAGCTTAAAAAAAAATAACCTTAAAACGGTGCCGGAGGACAACACAGGAAAGAAACAAGAGGCAAAGAGATGCAGTAGACGTTCAGTTCAACTACAAGTGTCTCAAATCTCAGCTAGAAGGATGGGGTCAGCCACATTCAGTTCTATTTGTCTGACAACACTTTCCGAAAGGAAATCTGCTCTCCAAAGTCCCAGAGAGAAAGGCCCCATCTCTGTTGACCCACCCCCCTCTTCACAAGGAGGCCCTCTGCATATCACACACTTTGGGAACCATGGAGTTAACCACCAATTTAGGATAAAACTCTGTCCTATTCCCTGTGATCTCCTTGTGGACAATGTAGCTTCAAATCTCCCCCTGCATTTGCCAGGTATATGGCTACACTTATAGCTGGGATACGGGGGAAAGAAATTGGTGAGTTGGAGCCTAGTGCGGGCCACATAACATGACTATGTCTCGAAAACAAAACAAACCCACAGTACACTAAGCTTATTTGGTATCTGTTGTCATGGCCTCTCTTCCTAGCTCTCTTTTTCTTAGATGCTGTTACCTCCTTAGCTTCCCAGGTGTTAGTATCCCATAAGAACAGAAGACGTGAAGTCTCTTCATCTTTGGTCTGAGCCTAACAAACATAACTAAATTTCAAGACAGCTTCTCACTTGCTAAAGATGAGGACCTGGGCAGAGTTTTTGGCCCTATTTGTATCTGTCTGGTCAGAGATGGAAGGCAGATAGACCTGCAATTCGCATCCTAAGAAATGCCTAAAGAACTGTTTCGGTGGGTGACGGTCATGTTCTGTGGGCCTCACAGGATATCCCTCTTTTTGCTGCTAAGGGGGCAGGTTCAGTACCTTTGATTGTGCTAATGAGATTGGTGCTAGAGACAATGAAAGAACCGGAACTGTGTATCCTAAACTTGCTTAGCTCAGATTTCACTCCTTTATGCTCTTTTTCATATGAATTTTGTGCATTCAAAGATTCCTTTCACTGGCAGTGTGTCAGGCCTAATTTTTGATTGTGTTAAGAATTGTCATTGTATCTGAGACGCCCACTTTAAGAATCACAAGAACTTGTTCTTTGGGTCATGGTATTGAATGGAAGTTAACAAATTCCAGAAAGCCCTGGAAATTGTGAGCAACCCAGGAGGTGGTGGTATTGTTCCAGAGCGAGACAGAGACGGAAGCAGTGATATATCAAAAGCCAAAGTCTGGCAATATACCAGATGAAACCATGTATGTGTGTAACCACAGAACCAAAGGATGCAAGAGGGAGCGCAAGACTAATATGAACACGGAAGACAAATCTGAGAAGGAAGGGGGAGTTCGCAATCATTTCACAGTTCAGGGAGGCTCTGAGAAACAGCTCCCTGCTCCCTCGTGGGTGGGACTTCCTGCCCAGAAACAGGGCAGAGAGAGATGGATGTGCAGAGCAGCTGGCCTCCTGCCTGGAGCTTCGTTCCTTGAACCACACTCCCCTTTCTCTCCTTTGGCTTATCATCAAACACCAGAGAAAATGGAGTGGTTGAGGGCTGTCCTAAACACAGCCTCTCAAAAGTTGGTGCTTTTGAGGCTTTCTTTTCTTTGGGCTTTGCTGCTAAGGAGCCCTGGGAAACAGCGTTTCTAAACTCCAGGCGGCCTGTACTTTTAAAAAGGTTCAACTTAGAACTTTTTTTTTTAAAATTCTTTGAGTATATATTGGCTTATTATGAATCCTGAGAAAAATATTGCTTAGATCTTCGGGAGAGCAGGAAGAAGGGGGCTTTGTTTTCTTTCAGCTTAAGGAAGTTTTCAGAATTAGGGGAATGAAGTGTGTCACCCGAGAAAGTGAAGTTAAGTCACCGCCCCCCTTTACTTGGCCTAAAGGAGGGGGAAAGGTAAAGGGGAAAGGGAAAAGGGAGAAGGGAAAAGGGTTTTCTTCTTTTTAAAAAGCATATTTTATTTTTTCCTTTCTTGAGCTTCATGATCAGGTCTTCCTCAGCCAAACTATTCTCAATAAACTCATTTTCCAATTTTTTTAAAAAAAAGAGGAGAAAATCACAGAGGGATTTCAGCCTTAATTTTTAATTTCCTGGTTTTTGTCAGTTTATGTCACAGCATGAACTTTCTTTCCTTGCAGGAGAAGGTTTTGAGTAATTAATGTTGCTCTTCTCTGTGCCTCCCAGAGGGAGACCAAGCCATCAACACCTGCTTCTTAAACCCAGAGGAGAAGAAGAAAGATTTGGGGATACAGAATGAACTGTACCTGTGAGGGTCTGGGTGCTTGGGTTAGGTTTTCTAGGTAGTCCACCATCCGGATTACCTAGAAATTAGATAGTGCACCCCAGCCAGGGCTGGGGATCTGGATAAGCAGATGTCTCCCTATTAACACTCAGTGAGACTTCTATCTACATACGGGACATTCTTGCTTTCTGCCTGTATTTACCCGTTCTTTATAAGCCAAGTGTACACTTCCAAGTTGCATCTGATGCACTTCATTCCATTCTCAGAAGCATCTTTCTCTTCTTTCCTCTGGCTTTAGACAGAGGCCAGCCAGGCCACATGTTGATCCAGCCCAGGATCCTCAAACATTTGTAAAATGTCTTTAAATGAAAGAGGAGTATACTGGATAACATGGTAAATCCTGTCCGTAATCCTCAGCCTTACAAGGAGACAAAGAAGCCCGACATTCCCTAATATAGTTACAATAAAGATGGGATGAGGATTCTGGAAGCACACGTTAAATAATTGTCCAAAGGGGCTTATGCAAGAAAGGCTTTGTCCCAAAATACTGGCAAGGCGGTCACCCTGAAGCAATGGGGCAAATTAACATTCAGGCATTCCAAGGCTCGGGGATGGTTGCACGTGTGTGCTTGTGTGCATGTGTGTGCATGAGCATTCACATGCATGTGTGCATTCATGTGTACACACATATGCACACAGACACACACACACACACACACACACACACACACACACACACAGACACAGGCTCAGAGCGATGAATTCCTCCTGCTCACTGGGAGGCTAACACTAAAAATCCTTCTTAGGGATGAACCATGCCAGATTTCAAACATGTTTCTGCAAATGGGTTCCCCCTGCTTTGGAGGAGCGGGGCTGCTTTCTGATCCAGATAATGAGTCCATTCACATGAAAAGATGCCGCTTTCAATGACATGATTAATTTCGGAAATACCTGGCATGTGAATGAAGCTGAGACTTCAAGAGATGACTTATGATGAGAAAGATAATTAGGCAAATGTCAAGAGTCAGTGTTTTGCTTGGTGACTGAGGGGCCAGCCTGTCTTGGTTTTCATATATACATTCCAATCGGAAATGAAAGGCCTTTGTGAGGAGCTGGGATGAGCAACCTGTGGTTACATCTGAGCTTTCCTCTGCCCAGGCTTTTCTGGTTTGCCCTCCATCACAGCCAGTGGCAAGCCGGTGCCCACCTCACGCGACTTCTCCAAGTCCCAGACAAAGCAGTCCTTGTTTGTCATGATGGCTGAAAAATGAAAATTTATCTTACCTTACCAGCCATCGGTTCAAAGTGACCCTTGTTTTAAGCCCTTTCAAAATCCTGTTGATTGCTTCTCCCCTCTAAAAAGAGGAAACACAAAAGGAAATCCAGTCAAGTGCCCCTTAATGTTTCTCAGAAAGGACTGGAAGGCAGTCAGCTACTCTTTTCTCCGGTCATGCCTTTACTTTTTAATTCTTATTTTACAACACTTGCGTAGGATGTGTCATTTGAACATCATGGTGTTCCTTCAGAGGGCAGAGGACGGCTGGAGAGTCAATCCTTCCCTTCCACCACGTGGATCCCAGGGATGGAACTCAGGTCACCAAACTTGAGAGCCAATGTCTAAACGTCCTGCGCCATCTTGCGATGGTTCCTTTTGTTTTATTATATCTTTAACATTATTGTTCTTGGCCCTGGTGAATTGGAGGATGCCCATGACTTTATATTAGCGGTCATCTGGTGGAAATGACAATTGCAGGGGCTTCCCAGTGGGCCAAGGAAGTGTTTCTCCCTTTTAGACATAAGGAGTGTTTAGCAGTATGTGATTGGAAGCCACCTTTGTTTTTTTTTTTTATTATTCCTGATAGCCCATTTTAACTTTTTTTCAAAGGACTTTAAAATAACAAGAACAACAACAAAGGACTTACAAGCATTCACATCTGCATGTTTGTGGATGCTGGATGGGTAGGAGGACTTCTGAGTAAGGGAGCAACCCCAGCCTCTCCCTTGTCTCACTTCCTCCTGCTTTCCTCTTGGCCGGAGGGGGAAGGCGGCTGTTCTGTGAAGCCATCTTCAGGCAATGGAACACTGCAAAGAAAAGAGAGCATGGCTGGAGAAAGACAATCACTAGCTCTGCATGCCAACGGAAGTGTCCATTTGATACCAGTGAATTGGCAGCTGCGGCTTGAACCGACTGTGCCAGCTCCAGAAAAGTAGGCTGACACCCTACCTCTGAATATGGCTTTATTTGGAGTGAGGCTCATCACAGATGTGTTTAGTTAGAATGAGACCGTGCTGGACTAAGATAGCCCTGAATTCGCCATCCCATCATGAGGAGGCAGTATGCAGGCACACAGATGGGGAGCATTATGTGACCACAGAGGCTAGAACCACACAGCTGCAAGGGGAGGTGGATGGCAGGCAAAGTCAGAGCGTGGTGCTCCCGGCTCCCACCCTGCCCGTTTGGGCGAGAGGGAAAGCAGAATCATATGGTGATCCTCTTGCTATGTGTCTAGGAATCTCAGAGCTTTGGCATAATCAACTCTTAAGCTGCCCAGTTCATACTTTATAGTAATGGCCCTATGAAATTAATAGGATAGTCATGCAATGTAACAGCGCAACCTATAAACTGGAGATTATGCCTTTTCCTCCATCCCAAACCCTCACAGTCTTAGCCCAATTCCATTGCAACATATTTACTGAGAAGCACTTTCGCCCATCACACATGTTGACATGGAATCTCATATCTCCTGCATGTAGAAACTCTGCTTTGAGATGACCTGCTGAGTGCGAACACACTCCCAACACGCACAACTGCTCATCAAGGATCAGGGCACTGTGACAAGGAAATGCTCTGTGTACTTCAGGCGACACTGTATATCCAGTGCATGGTGCCGGTCCCATTCGTCTGTAACATAAACATTTAAAGAAAGAACTGATAGAAACAACTTACCCAAACTCTACCCACTTTATCCCTATGAAGAAGAAAAGATAGATTCCCAGCAAACACATGAGGTTCTCTAATTGTAGAGCTGGAAAGTATTGAAATTATCTGTGTGTGGGAACTTCTACAGAAAAGAGGACAATTCTATCCTTTCGGTATCATTTTAAGAAGCTATGAAATCAGAGGACAGTGCAATTTGTACTACAGTAGGAAATATTATAAATAGTAACTGTAACTCGACAGGTTACATTTATTCAAAATTCAAACCCTTGTTTTAGAAATTCCACTGCTTATTCGCAGGCTGTGTGGATGACGATTAACGATGAAAACAAACAGATCCATGCTTGTTTGTGTTATTATATATTATACAACTTATAAATTACATTTGTATTAATTTGTATGACACAATGTAAATTAAGTACACCCTTTTTTGGTTTTGAATCTTCGACACTATTCAAACCATTTGCCTCGATAACAAAGTTTACAATGCAAAGAAGCCTTTTGGTTTGGGGACTAGAACATTGCATGCATTGGAGGGGGTCTCCCATGCAAATACAGTGTGATCACGTTCTTATATTTGCTTTTAATAATTTGCAAATCCTGAGACACTTAACATTCTATGTTTAAATATTGCCTCAGTACAAAGCATTTACCTGCTTATGCATAGTTCCACTCAGAAATTAATATCTCCTATTTATAAGGCATCAAAAATTAGAAACATTTTCCATCTTTAATGTTGTAGGAATTAGCGTAATTTTAAAGCACTCAAGGATATAATTATTTACAGGTACTAAATATTGGCTAGAAGTGTTCGATCAGCATATGTAGAAAGTTGGGGAAAAGAAAAGGACTCCTTAAAGTAATAAATAGCTATCTTTACACATTACCTAAAACATAATTAGGTCTGTGAACATTCCAGATTAGAGGGGAATGTGTTCTTAGATTCCTTGGAAATAAAATCTTTCTGTATTTTCACATCAGTACACAGTACTTGAAAACTTTTACTGCGTTTTTTAAGTTAATAGGCATGAATGCCTGTTTTATTAAAGATACAGAAATAAGTGAAGTCTTAATATAATAAAAGTTGGGCTAAAACTGAACACAATACAAACAGGTCAACTGAACATGAGTACAGCGTGATACTCAGCATTGTATGAGTGAGTGTAGGTGTGCAAAAGCATCCACTCACTGTGGTAACTCTTGTGCGTGGGTTAAATGAGGGGTACCATGCTTCTTATCCTGTTTTTAAAGATATGGTTTATATTTCTTTGGCAATTGATTATATTCCCAGAAGATCTTGTGATTAATCATATCGTCCATTTTCTATTGGGTTCTTTCACATGGAAATGGTAAGGCCCAAAGGGTGTTTTTGAATTTGTCTATATTCCTTTTTATTCTAAAGTTGCTAATTAGCGCCTTTAAACCACTCAACACTGAGTCAGTGGAAGCCCCCTATCAGAGGCTACTATAAACCTGTTTATGTGGAAGGGCATATAAAATAAGAAGGTGCTAAATCCAGCACAGACTGAGTGCCAGGGCCCCCACCAGTGTTAACTTTATGTTTGCTTGTGCTCGTTTGAAGTTCAGATGCCCGAGTTCTGGTGGTGTTGTGGGGCATGCGGTACTTACAGATGGATTAAAACATGTTGATTTCCAAGTTGTATTTGTCTGAAGAAGTCAGTGGGTAGTTTCATCAGGGAATAACAAACCCTTTTTATTTTTTAAGAGAGAAGGTATATAGACTTAGAAAGCACACACATCTGTATATACATGCATATACTTTTATATATAGGGATCCTAAAAGACAGACTAAAAGTTCTAACTCTTGCTAAATATGTTTAGTGAGCTTTTTATTGTATTTTGATCCACTTATCTAACAGGGGAATAGATCATGAATAGAATTTTGCATTTTTTTTTCAGGACAGCTTGACTACTGATATCAAATATATGTGAAACAGTTTTTTAAACTCTTTTCTGTTTTGTTAAAAGTGGGGTGCTGGCTAAGAGGCTGTGTCTATTGGTTTTTATAGGCTTAAATGGGGTTATGACTGATGTGTAATACAAGATAACTGAAAGTTAAGAACCAATCAGAGGAGGTTCTACCAAACCAAGACAAGGTCTTCTTTTTTTTCTTTTTAACTTCATCAACTTGGGTTTTATTGTATTTTATGTTTTTTTCTCTTTTTAATTTATTTTTTAAAAACAGTCTTTTCTGATTTTACATGCCAGTCCCAGTTCCTTCTCCTTCCCCTACTTCTGTTCCCTATACCTTCCACCAACCCCACCCCATGCACTCCTCAGAGAGGGTAAAGCTTCCTGTGGGGAGTCAACAAAGTCTGGCACATCACTTTGAGGCAGGACCAAGACCCTCCCCCCAATACCTAGGCTGAGCAAAGTATCCCTCCAAAGAGAATGGGCTCCAAAAAGCCAGTTTAAGCACTAGGGATAAATCCTGGCCCCACTGCCAGTGGCTCATTGTCTTCTATAGCCAAACAATTGTCACCCACATTCAATAGGCCTAGTTTGGGCCTATGTAGATTCCTCCACTGTCAGTGAGCTCCCATTAGTTCAGGTCAGGTGTTTTTGTGGGTATCCCCATCATGGTCTTGACCCTTTTGCACATATTATCTCTTTTCTTTCTTAGGCTGGACTCTGGGAGCTTGACCCAGTGCTTAGCTATGAATCTCTTCATCTGCTTCCATCAATTGCTGGATGAAGGTTCTATGATTACAATTAAGGTAGTCAGCAATCTGATTACAGGGGAAGGCCAGTTCAAG
>PVIU01022659.1:0-21277 GCA_004026605.1 Ondatra zibethicus | reverse complement strand
AGTTGAGGGAGGGAGGGGAGTGGCAGGGAGGGGAGCAGAGAAAAATGTAGAGCTCAATAAATATAATGGGGGGGAACCAACAAAACGTTTAAGCTGACTTCCCAGCATCTTTTTTATCTTTAAAACAATTACATTTACTCGTGTGTGTGAATCTATGCCAGTGTGCACAAGTCAGAGAAGACAGGCTTCTCTTCCCAAACATGAGTCCTGGAGAGCAAACTCAGCCTGACGCGTTTCATGACAAGTGAGCCGACCTTGCACAAATTTCTCATAGCAGAACAGAAATAACTGCTCTCTATCTTCCTCCTTCGACATGTTCATTGTGTTCTTTTTTTTTGAGACAAGGTCTCATTTTGCAGCTTTGGCTGCCCTCGAACTTGCCCTGTAGACCAGGCTGCCCTTGAACTCAAGAGATCCACCTGCCTCTGCCCCCAGAGTGCTGGGATTAACGGTGTGCACTATGTCTGGCTCTCCTTCCTTTCTTATATATATTGCAGCCATGACCTCCAAAGGTGATGCATGGGAAGGAGCTGGATGTAAAAACTGTGTGTAGTTAAAATTCTTAAATTTTCTAAGAGTGGTGCTCTTGTATTTAAAGCTATACATATGGATGATTCATAAACTATAATATGGTGCTGAGCAGATGGCTGCTTCTTTGCTGAAGCACCAAATGAAACAGTTGATTTTAGGTGGCATTTTAAATAAAACATCTATCTAATCTTGATCTCAATGATGCTTAGTCTCTCACTGGGACAAGCATGTGGAGAACGAGCCTACCTGAGGGAATGAATCTATCTTACTTCTTTTACTCTTTTTCAGATTTATCTTCATCACGCTTAGTTAAGCATGTGCACATGTATGTGAGAGCAGATGCCCATGGTGGAGCTACAGGTAGCATGAGTCACCTGATGAGTGTACACAGAAACAACCTGGGTCCTCTGCAAAGGCTGCACACGCTTTTTACTCCTGAGCCACTTCTCCAACCTATTTCTTTATTCTTTAAATAGAGAAAGTGTATCTCTATTTATTTTAGGCCATTTTACTGGCCCATATGCCCTTCCTAGCTGTTAGAATTTTTCCATATCTTCTAATCTTAAAATTTAGCTAAGATACTCCACAAGCACTTCCTTTTTTTAATTTCCTGACTTTAATTTCCCATGACTTTTCAACTTATCCAAATATAAAATATATACACCCTTGCTTGATATACAGGCCCTCCCTTATCTCTCCCCTAAAACGTCTCCATAGATTCGATTCTCCAATCCATGCTCATCCATCCCCAATGACTGCAGAAATGTGAATGGATCATGTTTTCAATTCAGTACCCCTTCCTCCTGTAATCTTAACAAATTTCTATCAATTCTTCAAAAACTGGCATTGCCCCCTTTCATGACTCTACCCCAAAGAATGCTTTTCTACTTTGAGCAACCGTAGCTTATACACAACTCTACGGAGACTGGATAGGAATAGAATAGTCCAAACTTTGAAATCTAAGCCTGGCTCTGCCACATACCTGCGAGTTTAATATACATTACAGGCTCCCGTAAACAGACAGACAGATAGATGTATATACTGAGCACTGCACCAATTCTGACATACAGTACTTGGTCAATAACAACTTCTACTGTCATCATGGAAATGACCTTCTTTTTAAGTAAGAACAGCTCAGGATGTCTTGGAACTTGTGATCCTCCTGCCTCTGTGTCCAGAGTGCTGGAATTATGGGTGCATGACATCACACCAGCTAACCGCACCATTCTTTAAGGAAGTGTCTCGCTCTCTATCCTCTAAGGACCACTTATTCCAGCATTGTTCCAGGGAGTACAGCAGATGGTAACCACGGGAACGTGGTGTTGGTCTACCATGACTGCAGGAAACAGGGTAATCACGGGAACGTGGTGTTAGTCTACCATGACCACAGGAAACAGGGTAATCACGGGAACGTGGTGTTGTTCTACCATGACGACAGGAAACAGGGTAACCACGGGAACGTGGTGTTGGTCTACCATGACCGCAGGAAACAGGGTAATCACGGGAACATGGTGTTGGTCTACCATGACCGCAGGAAACAGAGTAATCACGGGAACGTGGTGTTAGTCTACCATGACCGCAGGAAACAGGGTAATCATGGGAACGTGGTGTTAGTTTACCATGACCGCAGGAAACAGGGTAATCACGGGAACGTGGTGTTGTTCTACCATGACCGCAGGAAACAGGGTAATCACGGGAACGTGGTGTTGGTCTACCATGACCGCAGGAAACAGGGTAATCACGGGAACGTGGTGTTGGTCTACCATGACCACAGGAAACAGGGTAATCACGGGAACGTGGTGTTGGTCTACCATGACCACAGGAAACAGGGTAACCACGGGAACGTGGTGTTGGTCTACCATGACCGCAGGAAACAGGGTAATCACGGGAACGTGGTGTTGGTCTACCATGACTGCAGGAAACGGTAATCATGGGAACGTGGTGTTGGTCTACCATGACCGCAGGAAACAGGGTAATCACGGGAATGTGGTGTTGGTCTACCATGACTGCAGGAAACAGGGTAACCACGGGAACGTGGTGTTGGTCTACCATGACCGCAGGAAACACAAAAGTGACATACCTAATTTAGTCATTTCTTCAGAATGTTTTCTGGATTGAAAGGAATAAACTTTATTCCCATCTAGAGCAGCGCCATTTTTCAAGGATTCTGTAAAAGAAAATGCAGGATGCAATGAGGAAAAAGGAAGAAGATTGAGAAAAAAGATAAAACTTTAAATAGCTAAAATCTAAAGGTTATACACCTCACTACCTTTCATACAAGTTTACCAGCAGAAGCCAAACAGTGGTGGCGTGCACCTTCAATCCCAGCACTCGGGAGGCAGAGGCAGGCGGATCAGTGTGAGTTCCAGGACAGGCTCCAAAGCTATACAGAAAAACCCTGTCTTGAAAAACCAAAAAAAAAAAAAAGTTCACCAGCAGATATTTACATAAAAATATTTCTATATCCATAACAAGGAAAAGCGACTAATCTTGTTTATTTAATCATTAACACAAGAAACATGCTATTTATACACAAAATGATTCTTCCCCTGACTGGAAAGATTAATAGACTATGAAAATTAAACCAAGTGTGTAAAACTGAGTTGAAAAGGGCTATCTTCACTAGTTTTCTATTACCCTAATAAGCGAAACCCGTGGGGGCTGGAGACACGAGCTTCTTCCTCTTCCAGAGGATCTGAGTTCAGTTCCCAGCACCCGCATCAGGATCCAGTGCCCTCTGCAGGCCCAAGGACACACCCATGGACACATATACACACACATGAACACACACACACCCACGGACACACATAAAGTAAATCTTAAAATAGAAAATAAAATCCTTAAAGCAAGGAACTTTATAAATATAAGGTGTTCATTTTCCTGGACAAGGAAGTAGCGTGTCACACAGAAGTGAAGCGGCTTGTGAACGACCAGGGGCGCACGCACGCGTTTATAGCCAGCTCTTTCAAGGACTGTCGTACTTCCTTCTGTCCAGTCTAACGCGGTGTCTCCTGAGGCAGCACGCCTCGGGTGACTTAACTCCTATAGACCTTACAGTGCTCAGCATCACCACCCTGAGTACCACACTTCCAAAGCATAAACCCCCGGGGACAAAGCACAGCAAATGTTCTTACACAACAGGCTTTTATTCCTTCCTACTCTTCCTGGAGATTCTGTGTTAGAGCTGGATGTGGTGGCATGTACCAACAATTCTAGCCCCTGGGAGGAGACAGGGTGGTCAGTAGTTCAAAGCCAGCCTATGCCACATAATATCAAGCGTCAAAATGGCCACGGAGGAAAAGAAAAGATCCTTGGTCAAATGCCCCTGTGTTCTAAAACTTAGGCCAGTGAGATGGTGCAGTGGGCCGAGATGCCTGCCATGAAGTATGACAACCTGACTTTGATCACTGCGACCCGCTGGGAAGAATCGACTCCCAGAGTTGCTCTCTGACCTTCATGTATGAACACACACAAAATAAATACATGGAACGTAGCCTTAAAAATCTTTGCTTGTTTTGCCGGGCAGTGGTGGCACACACCTTTAATCCCAGCACTTGGGAAGCAGAGGCAGGAGGATCTCTGTGAGTTTGAGGGTAACCTAGTCTACAAAGTGAGTTCCAGGACAGCCAAAGCCATAACAACATAGAGAAACCCTGTCTCGAAAAAAAGAAAAAGTTTTGCTTTGCCTTAAGAGGGCTGAGAAAAGCTCACACTGAAGAGAGCTCGCTATGCAATCAAGAGGGTCAGAATTCAGATCCCAGTATCACGTGAGAAGCCAGGTGTCAGCTGGGCCACTGTGGCACACCTCTAATCCCAGCACTCAGGAAGCAGAGGCAGGCAGATCTCTGTGAGTTTGAGGTCAAGGACTGCCAGGACCACACAGACCCGCAAAAACACCAAGAAACAGCAGTTGGGTGTGACCTGCACTTGTACATGAACACACACACGTGTCCATACACTCACAGATTTACATATAAATTCTCCTATCTGGTTAAAGAACAAAAAGACTAAGACAAGTGCAGAAAACTCTACGTTCTACACCCTACCTGCAACACTGCCCCCTTCCTCTAAGCCTGTGCTGGCAAAGAAGAAGAAAATAAAATCATGCTGGGTGTGGTTGGGCACTCTTTTAACCCCAGAGCTTGGGAGTCAGAGGCAGGTGGACCTTCGTGAGTTCCAGATCAGTGGGGCCTATGTAGTGAGACCCTGTCTGGCAGGGGATGCAGGGGCGAGAATAAGATAAAATTGGTGACGGGGCCTAGAGCAATGGAAAAACCCCTCCCTGGCATATAGAAGTCCTGTGTTCTTACGTCAAAATTCTACAAAAATGTTGATTCCACCTAAGTTTGCTAGAATTATATCCTCTTTGGGCGGTGGTGGCACACGCCTTGAATCCCAATATTTCAGAGGCAGAAGAAGGTGGATCTCTGTGAGTTTGAGGCCAGTCTGGCCTACAGAGCAAGTTCCAGGACAGCCAGAGCTACACAGAGAAGCCCTGTCTTGAAAAAAAAAAAAAATCCTCTTTAACCAAGACAGTGCAGTCAGTGAAGTGTCCGCTACGCTACGCAAGCGTGGGGCCTAGAACTCAGGTTCCCAGCACACAAATAAAAGTCAGGCATTGTGGCTCAGCCATTAAAGGCTAGGCTTACAACCAAAAGTATGAGAGTTCGGTTCCCAGCACCTATGGCTGTCCCTCCAGGTATAAATTAAATAAATAAGAAAAAAAAGGTCAGGCATTGCAGTGCATACCTCTAGTCCCAGAGCCGGGGAGGTGGAAACGGGATCCCCGGGGCTCTGCGGGCCGGCCATTCTAGCCATATAACCATATGGCTGTAACCGGTAAGCTCCTGGTTTAGTGAGACCCTGCCTTCAGAAAGTGAGGAAGGTGGGAATGATGCTCAGGTAATGACTGCCTGCCCAGAACATACAAGCCCTGGGTTTGCCACAGGGAGTGCCACAGCCAGGCCTGGCACCAGCACAGGTGGAAGAGGAAGCCAGAAGCTAGAGGCCATCGTGAGCCAGCGCGGGCTATCAGATCCCCGGCTCAGAAATGAATGAAAGAATGAATGGATAAATATATAAAGTGGGCAGTAGCTGTGGAAGATGCCCAGCACTGTCCTCTGAACTTCAGATACACACATATAAATAAACATAACTAAAAGGCAGGAGGCTGGAGAGGTGGCTCAGTGGCTAAGAGTGAGTGCTACGTTGCGCAGGATCCAGTGGGGCTCACGCCATCCTGGTCTAGCTCCCGAGGGTCCAATGGCGCTGGCCTCCATGGACACCTACACCACACTGCTGCGTGCACACATAAAAGCACTCAATTAAAAATAATAATAAATCTTTAAAAATATCAACACACAAAATAACACAAATTTATATGTGCAAATGACAAACAGAAAGCACACACTGAAATAGCTCCATGTTCGCTGATGTGAAGTGAGCATTTATTTATTTACTTGCTTTTGTGCTAGAGATTAAACCTAGAGCCTCAAGCATGGTATACAAGTGCTCTATTACTGAACTCTACTCTCAAATCTTTTTTACTTTTTTGAGGCACATCTTACTACACACGCTAGGCTGGCCCTGAACCCATCGTGCAGCACAGCCCGGCCTTGCGACCCTCCCGCTCTGGCTCTTCAGCGGCTGGGACTAAACCTCTGCCAGTCTAGCTAAGCAGGCGCTAACAAGGGGAATGTGGAAAACCCTGGTATTACAAAATCTATGGCCTTGAAAGAATCACATCACAAAAGCAGATATATAGCACACAAGTAACGCAGCATTGTCATGGATGGGAGCAATTGTGAGGGAACAGGGAAAGGGGAAGTAACAGATGAGAGAAACAAACATGAAAAATACAAGCAATTAATAGCCAAAGAATGAGGACATCTTCCCGAAATACAGAGAAATTAAAGACAAAGCCACATGCATATTGGGCACTGATCTTCCAATCTAGTCAGGACCTGTGCGGGGCAGGGGAAATTAGTTAGGGTTCTGTAGCGAAGCCTTGCCCTTGGTCTGAAACATCATCAGGACATGTACCAATATTATTATCTGCAGGAAGTACTCTTATATGGAAAAAAATTAATTAAACAATGAAAAGTTTGTTCTGTTGTGTTCTTTGAAATCGCATATAAATCACTCATTATAATATCTGTAGATCTCATTATACCTTGTTCTTGTTCTCCATCCCTGAATATCGTTTTCAGTCTCTTAGGCTAACATAAGCAGTCATAAATTCTACAAAGAATGCATCCCCAAAGTGTCAACTGCTTAGTCAGGAATACTCAGGAGTGCCTAAATAGTCACTAAACCTACTGAGGGACAGTGGCTCATTGAGCTCAACTAAATTTGGGTTCCTTCTTGAAAATCCAGAATAGAGCTGGTATTCCAGGCCTATTTTCCCGCTACTCCGAAGACCAAGTTACTTTTGTACATCCTGAAAAGCAGCCTGCTACTTCTCTCCCCACTGAATACCTTGAATATTTCTTCCCAAAACTTCCACGTAGTTCTGATCCTTTAAGACTTCCTGGTCACTCTTCTCCAGTTCACATTCTGGCTTCTTTATTATTTTCTGAGGATTGACCAAAAGCTGAGCTTTCTCCTTTTTTAATTTAGTTCCTATAAAAATATACAAGAGGTATGAATTCTTTTTCTTTTCTTTCTTTTTCTTTTGTTTTGTTTGTTTTTGAGATAGGGTTTCACAGCCCTGGCTGTCCTGGAACTCTCTCTGTAGACCAGGCTGGCCTTGAACTCAGAGAGATCTGCGCGACTTTAATCCTAGCACTCTGCAGATGGATCTCGGTGAGTTTGAGGCCAGCCTTGTCTACAAGGTGAGTTCCAGGATAGCCAGGGCTGTTACACAGAGAGACCATTTCGAAAAACCAAAAACCAAAAATAAACAAAAACCCCCAAACATCAAAGATGTGATCCATGAGCATCTCTTTGAGTGTCCAATCACACATACCTCCTTCTCTATCAAGAATGTGGTTGAGAACATCATCATCGCCCACAAACTGCACCTCCAGCACCTTAGCTCCCTTCACCTGCGGGGAGCTCATCATGGCCGACCTGAACAAAAGTATAAGTCAGTGTGATGAAGAATTCATACCAAATAAACATCTGTGGAATGAACATCACAAGTACCTACTATCTTTAAAGGGAGGCGCATACTATGCACTCTTCCGTATGTCCTGCGGTGGAATAATCCTTTTGTACACTGTGAAGACTTGTCACGGTGAGCATTTAATAAACTGGCTGGCCCAGAGCTCACCAGGAGGTAGCTCATACGGGTAGGCGGGAAAGCCACACTGAAAACAATGGGCTGAGAAACGGCAGAGTCGGGGAGATGCCAGCCAGCCACACTAGAAAACGAGGTAACAAAGCCATGGGCCATGCGGCAAAGCATAGATAAAAAAACACGGTTGATTTAAATGTAAGAGTTAGGTAGTATCAAGTCCGAACTATCTGCTGATCATGTATAAGTAATATTAAGCCTCTGTGTCGGTTATTTGGGACTGGCGACCGGCAGGGAACGGGTAAGAAACATTGTCTACAACGTCCCTCAATGATGGCTTGTGATTGGGACATGGAGGCCAAGCCCCTTCTTTCCCAACTTGCTGTTGGTCGTCTGTACCACAGCAGCAGAAGAGCACACTAGAACATGCCAGGAGAAACCCCGTTTTTGCCTTTTCTTCTGACAAAAAAAAAAAACAACAACAAACCAACGAACAACAAAAAACTAAGGACTATCTCTCTCACACAACTTATTTATTACACAGATAGCTAAATGTTGCAAAATGTTGCTTAATAACCAGCACAATTAAGTAGCTTTTTCATTTACCTTGTAAGGTGCTATGCATTCTGCAGCTTGAAAATTCAGTCACCTGTAACTAGAAGTCAGTCAAGATCAGCTAGCAGGTAAGGGAAAGCAACCCAGGCTTAGTTCAAGTCAGGTGTTTAACAACAGACATACAGATAATTGTCCCCAGAAGCGTTTAACAACAGACATACAGATAACTGTCCCCAGAAGCGTTTAACAACAGACGTACAGATAACTGTCCCCAGAAGCTAAAGCTGCTCCAATGGCACAAAGAGGACAAAACAGCAACTGGCTGATGAAACCAAGACTGAGGAAAGCATGTAGATTGGAGGAGGGGAGTCAGAGATGGAAGGAGAGCACTCAGAGTTAGAGTTTCTCTTGTAGTGAGACAAGGGCTTCTTACGTAGCCAAGGCTAGTCTTGAACTCAGACTTCTGGTCTACCTCTCAAGTGCTGGAATCAAACAAATGCCACCAAGCCCAGCTCTTTACAGTTATTCTAATTTAACCCTCAGAGCTCCAAGAGGTTACACTTTGTGGAGAAAAATAACAAATATTTCACCCATAGAGTCAGAACCACATCTAGGAAAGCATGTCCTTTTCAGGTCATTTTATAGCCAGAATGCTGCTTTCTAGTCTAGACTCCTGGTATATTAAACAAAATGTGTAATGCATCTATACAGTATCTCTATAAAGAAACTAATAGTTTATACTTGAATGAAAAGGCTTTTTTGTTTTGCGCAGGGACTAAATGTGAGATAATGTATGAGGTACCTTTAGATACAGCAGAAACTAAATAAAAGTCAAGTACATATCTATGTATGTGTGCAATTACCCTACTTTATAAATAAGCTGTCAGCTAAACAGTAAACGATTCATTAAAATTCATACAATTAGAAATCAATTTTGACTGATTCCTAAATTCCTGATCACCTAATTAGACAGCTTGTTCCTTTCTCTACCTTGCAAAGCATTTCCTATCACTGAATAAAAATTTTACTCTAAACCAGGTGGTAATGGCGCACACCTTTAATCCCAGCACTCCCAGGTGGGTTTCTGTGAGTTCAAGGCCATCCTGGTCTACAGAACAAGTTCCAGGACAGGATCCAAAGTTTTATATAGAGAAACCCTGTCTCAAAAAAAAACTAATAAATATGCTGGGCGGTGGTGGCGCACGCCTTTAATCCAAGCACTTGGGAGGCAGAGGCAGGCGGAGCTCTGTGAGTTCGAGGCCAGCCTGGTCTACAAGAGCTAGTTCCAGGACAGGCTCCAAAGCTACAGAGAAACCCTGTCTTGAAAAAAAAAAAACAAAACAACAAACCAATAAATAAATAAATATTTTAAAAGCCTTACACTAATTTGCTTGTTCTGCTCTCTGAAAACTCTTCACAGCATGTCATCATAAAACAACACATGTGGCTCTGGACTTCAGGGCAATGAGAGGAGAGAAAGGGAGTGGAGCAGAGAAGGCTGGGACACAATTTTCATTAGCAAAGCTAAATAATTCCTGGAAGTGAATCTTCAAGGACTTTTACAAAAACAGTCTAGGTAACTAAATATTATGACAGGCGACTTCCCCATGGTAGTTCACTGTGTATGTGTAAGTGGGGGTCAGAAGACAACCTCTGACGTCATATTCCCTGAGTTACTCCTTTGAGACAGGAGCTGGTAGAGTAGGCTGGTTGACCAGCAACCCCAGGAACCCACCTGGCTCTGCCGCCCCAACTGCTAGGATTGCAAGCTCCCAGGCCACCAAATCTTTTGGGTTTGTTGTTGCTGTTGCTGTTAAATAATGTGGGTTTTAGGGATTGAATTCAGGTGGTGCTTCCAAGACAAGCACTTTACCAACTAAGCCATCTCTCTAATACCTATTGCATCTTATTTTTACTGTGTGTGTGTGTATGTGTGTGTGTGTGTGTGTGTGTGTGTGTGTGTGTGTGTGCGTGTGTATAAGAAACAATGATCTCGTGAATTCCAGACTGGCCACCAACCAAAGATAACCTTGAGCTTCTGACACTGCTTCTGCCTCCCAAGCACAAGGTGCTTGCGTCACCATGCCTGGCTTACACTATGCTATAGATGAAGATCAGGGCTTCCAGCATGCTAAGCCATCAATCTTGCTACATCCCCAGTCCCTTAATCTACTTTCTGTGATGGTCTCACTTTATAATACAAGCTGGCTTTGAACTTACGATTCGGTTACCTCAGCTTCAACAGCACTAGGATCACAGCCACCATACCCAGATCTAGTATTTTAATCATCTCCTAGATGAGAGGGCCCATGTGGTCAAGGACAGCCATGAGTGCAGCCCAACACAAGACTGAACATAAACACTGTGTTCTTTTTGCAAGTATTCTTTTTTTGGTAACTGGATTATGATGTTCTCAGCCATGAACTATGTGGATAACAGCAACATTGTATCCAAATGTCAAAAAAAAAAGCCAGAAGTGCCTGCCTTTGGCAACATCGTATCTAAATGTCAAACGGGCTGGATATGCCTGCAAAGTCTCGTTTGCATCAAAAATGCCATTTATTTTATACAACATATCCATTTTTGAGTTTAAGATATTTTCTGTAGCATGAACGAAATCACCCCGTTGAAATGTCTACCAAGACCTCATGAGAGAACTTTCCAACAATTTCCGACAAAGACACTATCTAACAAATACACAAAATATTAATGGGGGGGGCTGAGAAGATGGCTCACTGGATAAAGCATTTGTCCCACGAGTGTCAGAATGGGAGCTGAGGTCCTTGCAGCCATTTAAAAGTTGAGTGGGCGCTCAGAACTGAGGAGGGCAGAGAAAGGGGATCCCTGAGGCAAGCTGGCTAGCTGGGCTAGCCAAACCAGCAACGCCCGGGGTTCAGTGAGAGCCCCAGCTTCAGTAAACACCATGAAGAGCAATCGGGAGAGACATCTAAAATTAACGTTAACCTCCGCCCTCCACATACACACGCATGGACACACCACACCCCCACAACCAACCAATGAAATACAGATATTCGCAGCGAGCGTCTCGGTGTTAAAGGGTCAGTTCTCCACGGTCAACAGGCAACCCAGCAACACCAAGCGTCAGTAGCAACGCGCTTCCCGCTGGAAGTAAACACATTTTACAACCAAGCAATGTCCCAAAGCGATTGCTGCCTTAGGGCACCCGGCAGGGATGACGGTACTGCCTTCAGCAGCCGGGCCACGTCCCTCGCAGTTCCCTCTCCTCTCCAGCTCCTGATCATTCTCTAGCCCGGAAGCCGGCAGGCTGCGTGCACATCTCTCGCCACAGGACAGACCGACGCGCGGCTTCAGCTCTCACGCGGGAGGCAGCGGAGAGGCTGCGTCCCCCGGCGTCGCCCAGCGTCACCCAGCATCGCCCAGTCCGCCCTCCGCGGCGGGCGAGCACCGAGGCCCGCGGGCCCTTCTTGCCGGGTGCCCTGGGCGAGCGCGCAGCGAGCCGCGGCTGCAGCGGGGACGCACCCGGACTCACCTCACGCGTCCGGAGCCGGCGGGAAGGAGGACGGAAAGGACGACGGCCGTGAAGCCTCCACGCCCCGCCAGGCAGGACTCCCGCCGCCCCGAGGACCGCCGACCGGGACCGACTTCTCAGAGGAGCTCCGAGCGGCGCGAGCCGGACCCCGGAGCCGGCAGGACGCGAGCAGCGCGCTGCACGCCGAGTCTCCGGCCCCGCCCCCTGGCAGCGCCCTCAGCGGACCAATCAGGAGCCGAAGCGGCAAGAGCGACGGCCCCGCGGGCCCGTTGACGCGAGCCCGGGGTCCCCGCTCCGCCGGAAAGCAGATCCCCCCAAAACTGGGTTCCGGCGTTTTCCTCTTCTCTTCCGTTTCCGGGGGAGGGACTGGAGCGTGGGGTAGGTGCCTGGAAGCTTAGGGTCGCGTTCCCGATGGCGTGGTTTTTTTGTGACCATCTTCACGTTGTTGTTAGCCTAGCCGCCGTGGGGGAAAAGATAATGAAAACGGATTCGCTTAAAGAACAACATGCTTTTTCTTATTTGATGCAAAAGGATCTTTTCTTTAAAATAATTTATTTAATTTTATTTTATGTGCATTGGTGTGAGCGTATCAGATCCCCTGGAACTGGAGTTTCGGACAGTTGTGAGCTGCCATGTGGGTGCTGGGAACTGGACCAACCAGTGCTCTTAACCGCTGAGCCATCTTTCCAGCCCCGACGCAAAGGGATCTCAAGGGTTGCCGGATGGAGGAGCCAGAGCCTGAATATGAAGATAGGATCCTACAATGAGTGAAACGTAGAGACGAAGCGGGACAGTGGTGGCGCACGCCTTTAATCCCAGCACTCGGGAGGCAGAGGCAAGCGGATCTCTGTGAGTTCGAGATCAGCCTGGTCTACAAGAGCTAGTTCCAGGACAGGCTCCAAAGCTACAGAGAAACCCTGTCTCGGAAAAAGCAAGCAAGAAAGAGGAATTAAGAAACAAGGTGGAAAGGGCTTATACAGAGAAAATAAAAAGGAAAACCTGGCTGGGATACATAACAGTATTTGTTCATTAACAGGATTACATCATTTCAAACAAAGCACACTTAGTACCCAGCAGTAAGGATACAATACTCAGGTAGGTAAAAGATCCCTCTGTCCTCGGAATGGGAAGATACTGGCCTGACAGTATGAAGAAAAGGGCTACAATAAGTCAGCTGGAGTGCCTACTAACTATGGAGAGCATCGGCGTATGAGCTGTAAGGTGCTGGGAAATTGAAATCGTAGCAACTAAATTAGGATCGTAGCTACTGAAGTAGCTCCATTTTGTACAAAGTTACCATGGCTGTCACCAGCTGGCGTTTGTTAAATCACCCCCAGGTTAAGCCTTTTAAACTCGTCCAGGAGGGCTGGAGGGATGGCTCAGTGGTTAAGCGCACCGCCCACCCTTCTTAAAGGTCCTGAGTTCAATTCGCAGCCACGTGGTGGCTCAAAACCCTCTGTAATGAAATCTAGTGCCCTCTTCTGGCCTGCAGGCATATGTGCAGACAGAACGCTGTATACACAATAAATAAATAAATCTTTAAAAAAAATAAGTAAACTAGTCCAGGAAATGCTGACCACTAAAAAACCTTTGCCTTTCCCCAGAAATGTGTAAGGTTTGGAAGATCATTAACTGCTTATTTTGTAAATGTATAACGTTTGGAAGATCATTAACTAACTGCTTATTTTGTAAATGTGTAACGTTTGGAAGATCATTAACTAACTGCTTATTTTGTAAATGTGTAACGTTTGGAAGATCATTAAATAACTGCTTATTTTGGCTTCTGCGAACACATGTTTGCATAAGATTTATCTTTCAAATTTGTTTGGTTTATTCACCCAAACTTTTTATATATATATATGACCACTCTGAGGGTCTTTCAGTAGCTGGGTTGGGAGCTGATTCTGGCTCTTATCAGAGCTCTCAGGTGGTAAACTTCTGTCTCTTACATTCTTCCAAGTCACACAAAAGGGTTTCTAAGTTACACCAAATGACTTTTTTAAGTTATGTCCTTGGCACTGGAGCACAGGAGTCTCTAATGAAAAGACCCAAAGGAATCAGGAACACTTTCCTTAAAGGAAAGTTTAAAGTTCCCTTTAAACTGAAACCCACATCCTGAATAAGTCAAAAGAGCAAGCAGAAGTTTTCCAGGAAGAGTGAAAACAGGTGGGTAAAGCGTTGAGTCTCAAACCCTAGGACAAAAGGCTGAGGAGTCTTTTTAACAAAGCAAAGTCGAGGCTGGTGGGGGTGGGGTGGCACTCACCTTTAATCCCCATGCTCAGGAGGCAGAGGCAGGTGGATCTCAGTGTGTCTGAGGCCAGCCTAGTCTACAGAGTGAATTCTGGGACAGCTAGGACAGTTACACAGAGAAACCCTGTGGGGGAGGGCACCAAAACAAACAAAACCAAAAGGGACTGGAGAGATGGCTAAGACATTAGCAGCACTGGCAGCTATTCCAAAGGTTCTGAGTTCAATTCCCAGCAGCTACATCAGCAGCAGCTCACAACCATCTGTAGTGAGATGGGATGCCCTCTTCCAGGCAGACAGAGCAGTTGTATACATAAAATAAATAAATAAATCTTGTGGGAGCCCACGTGTGACTCAGTTTCCATCTGGAGTCATTTCCGACTTAAAGAAGTCATTTGAGTTCAAGTTTGACTGCTCTGCTTTTTTCCAGTAACCTTGAGGGCTGTGAGTAACATCTGTGCTAGTCCACAGAAAGAGCATTTTTGCCCAGATGAAAGAGCACATTTTTCTATTAAGATTCGGGCTGGTGGATGCCAGCCAGAGGCACTCCTCATTAGAGGTGAGAAGCTGCTTAGCTTGAGCTTCCTCCCCAGGACGCTGCATGGAGGTGGCCAGCTGACTATACTACCCTTTGTTCCGACTTTTGCTTGTAATTAATATATATGATGGCTGAGAAATAAACTCAGGGCTGTTTGGTATTCTCTTCAGTCCTACCGGTCTGTCCTATGTTTCTGTCTTCATTTCTCTTAATCTGCCATTTCCTTTAACCTCGCGCCCCCTCCCAGGTACCCCTTGCTGATTCCTGTCAGAGTGGGCTCCGACAAAATCTTAAACAACATCACCACCACCAACAACAACAACAAAGCAAAATGTAGGCTGCTGAGCTCTACCAGGTATCTCTCAGTCCCTACCGATTACAGGGTCCTCCTGACTTGCATACCCTGCCTCCTACTGTTATAGAAATTTGGCTACCTCACTGTAACTGGGGTAAACATTAGACTGAACAGTTGTTTTGTATAATTCCTCTGACCTTAAAGAATCATTGTGGAAAACGATAGAGAACCTTTCTGGAAGGGGCTGGGAGAGATGGCTCAGTGGTTAAGAGCCCTGTAGTCATAGGTGCCTGACTCTCCATGTTCCCTCCGGCCCACGGGTGGCTAGCCTGGGGCCTGGGGCGATCCTGGACCCAGAACAACAGCCCACTTTCCAAATCCCCACCTGTTGGGATTCTACACACCAGTTAAGACTGGTGAATTCTCCTCCCCACGGCCACACCTCCAGGGCTACAGCTGGTCCCTTTTGCCAACAAATTTCCCTCGCAAGGGAGGCTTTTGGATCTAGTGCCCTAGTACCACACCCACTGAGCTGTGCCTTCGCTTCTTGGACCTACGGGTCCTTTGGGGCTCGAGCCCATTTGGTTTCGTGCTTTTCTGGCTTCGGCCTTCCTTCAGCTTCGTGCCTTCGGACTCTGCGTCCTCGTGTTTTGTGCTCTTGGTCCCCGTTATTTTGTTGATAATTGATTCAAGAGCCTGTGCCAGCATCAATGATCCTCGTTTATAAAAAGCCATCAGATCTTCCTGCCTCACCCGTGGGAAACATAGCCGACAATTAATGGGAGCTTTACAGCCTGGGTTGCCTTCTCCTACAGCTATACCAAAAGACACATAAGATTATTTTAGATAGAAGCCGGGCGGTGATGGCACGTGCCTTTAATCCCAGCACTCGGGAGCAGAGACAGGTGAATCTCTGTGAGTTTGAGGCCAGCCTGGTCTATAAGAGCTACTTCCAGGAAGGCTCCAAAGCTACAGAGAAATCCTCTCTTGAAAAACAAAAAAAAAAAGGGATGATTTTAGATTTGAAGGATTGTTTTTATACCATCCCTTTGGCACCACTAGATTGTCAAAGATTTGCATTCAGCATTCTATCAGTTAATTTCAAAGAGCCAATGAGAAGATAGTATTGGAACATATTGCCTAGTAAACAATGTAAATAATGCCAGAACTTTGTGCCCCAGGAAAATGTTAGAGATCAATTTCCACAAGTTTATATGATACACTATATGGATATTATCTTGCTTACCCATAAAAATACGGAGTTTTGCTTGAGACATAAGGACAAATTCAGACAGATTCAACGCAATGCCCATAAAAATCCCAACAAAATTCTTCAAAGACCTTGAAAGAATGGTTCTCAACTTCATTTGGAAAAGCAAAAAACCCAGGATAGCCAAAACAATCCTGGGCAACAAAAGAACTTCTGGAGGTATCACAATCCCTGACTTCAAACTATACTACAGAGCTACAGTACTGAAAACAGCCTGGTACTGGTATAAGAACAGACAGGAGGACCAATGGAACCGAATAGAAGACCCGGATATCAATCCAGACATCTTCGAACACGTGATACTTGATAAAGAAGCAAAAAATATCAAATGGTAAAAAGAAAGCATATTCAACAAGTGGTGCTGGCATAACTGGATATCAACACGTAGAAAAATGAAAAATAGATCCATATCTATCACCATGTACAAAACTCAAATCCAAATGGATCAAAGACCTCAATATAAAGCCAGCCACACTGAACCTTATAGAAGAGAAAGTGGGAAGTACACTTGAACACATTGGCACAGGGAACCACTTCCTAAATAGAACCCCAGCAGCACAGACACTGAGAGAAACAATTAATAAATGGGACCCCCTGAAACTGAAAAGCTTCTGTAAAGCAAAGGACACGGTCAACAAGACAAAACGACGGCCTACAGAATGGGAAAAGATCTTCACTAACCCCACATCAGACAGAGGTCTGATCTCCAAAATATACAAAGAACTCAAGAAATTGGACACCAAAAGATCACGTAATCCAATAAAAAAAAAATGGAGTACAGATCTAAACAGAGAACTCTCAACAGAGGAATCTAAAATGGCTGAAAGACACTTAAGGAAATGTTCAACATCCTTAGTCGTCAGAGAAATGCAAATCAAAACAACTCTGAGATTCCATCTAACACCTGAAAGAATGGCCAAGATCAAAAACACTGATGACAACTTATGCTGGAGAGGTTGTGGGGAAAAGGGAACACTTCTGCACTGCTGGTGGGAATGCAAGC
Organism: Ondatra zibethicus; assembly: GCA_004026605.1. Classification (NCBI taxonomy): domain Eukaryota; kingdom Metazoa; phylum Chordata; class Mammalia; order Rodentia; family Cricetidae; genus Ondatra; species Ondatra zibethicus. The sequence continues at coordinate 4,090 of PVIU01022659.1, read as the reverse complement.
TGATACAACCCCTTTGGATGTCAGTGTGGCGATTTCTCAGAAAATTAGGAAACAACCTTCCTCAAGACCCAGTAATACCACTTTTGGGTATATATCCAAAGGATGCTCAATTGTGCCACAAGGACATGTGCTCAACTATGTTCATAGCAGCTTTGCTTGTCATAGCCAGAACCTGGAAACAACCTAAATGCCCCTCGATTGAAGAGTGGATAAGGAAAATGTGGTACATTTACACAATGGAGTACTACACAGCAGAAAAAAATAACGACAGCTTGCATTTTGCAGGAAAATGGATGGAACTAGAAAGCATTATTTTGAGTGAGGTAACCCAGACACAGAAAGACAATTATCACATGTACTCACTCATAGGCGGTTTTTAAACATAGGGCAAAGAAAACCAGCCTACAAACCACAATCCCAGAGAACTTAGACAACAATATGGACACTAAGAGAGACTTACATAGATCTAATCTACATGGGAAGTAGAAAGTATAAAAAGACAAGATCTCCTGAATAATTTGCTAGCATGGGGACCTTGGGGGAGGGTTGAGGGAGGAAGGGGAGTGGCAGGGAGGGGAGCAGAGAAAAATGTAGAGCTCAATAAATATCCTGGGGGAAAAAATTAGGATTTTAAGGCCCAAAAAATAAAAGGACAAATTCAGGAGAGTCTTACCCATGCAGGTTTAGTTATTGCCCCAGAGAAAGCACACAGGCAACTGCCTTTCCAGTATTCAGGACATAATGTTATATCCTAAAGAAATTAAACCTTAGAAAGTAGAAAGGATAGCTTACAGATGCTGAATGATTTTTCAGAGATTGTTAGGAAATATCCAGTGCCTGAGACCTTATTTAAAATTCCCTATGGGAAGCCAGGTGGTGGCCAGCAGTTGGGAGGCAGAAGCAGGTGGATCTCAGTGAGTTCAAGGCCAGCTTGATCTACAAAGTGAGTTCCAAGACAACCAGGACTGTTACACAGAGAACCCCATCTCAACATTTTCCTCCCCCCTAAAAAAATAGCCCATGGGAGACCTTGAGTTATTAAGTGAAATTCTTAAGGGGAGCAGTGGCCCAAAGGCCACCTTACAGATGCTGCCAGACAGGTAGTGGCCAGGTGGAATATGCAATACAGAAACAGCAGATACATTATATTAATTATGATCAACCTTGGAAAGCAGGTATATTACCTACAAAACTCTCTCCCACAGCAGTATTACGGCAAAACGGTCCCTTTTTATGGATACACCTTTCCATTTCACCAAAGCATTAAACCCCTATTTTGAAGCAGTAGCTTGTTTAGTACGGAAAAGCAGGATGGAATCTGGGTGATAAATTTTGGTAGGATACCTAATGTGATCAATGCTCCTTATACTAAGCAACAGATTGATTGGTTATTTCAAAATAATGATTCTTGGGCAATTGCATTTGCTCAATTTGTAGGCCAAAATGATAATCTTTTCCCAGCTGATCAGTTGCTGCAATTTGCACAACTACATTCCTTTATTTTCCCAAGAACTGTAATGAAACATCCGTTAAAGGATGCTCTGTTACTTTTTACAGATGGGTCTTCCAATGGAAGAGCAGCATGTTGTTGATGGTAAAGGATACCTAGTGCAAACAGATCCAGCCTCAGCTCACAGTCGAGCTGTGAGCTTTGCTGTAGTATTCCAGCTTTTTGCAGATAAGGCACTGAATTTATATACTGACCGTCAGTACATCTTTAAAGCTCTTCTGGCAATAGAAACAGTTCCATGTATTAGGACTGGTAATAATCAGGTTAAAAGGCTTTTCCAGCAAATTCAAGATGCCATTTGTCAAAGCAAATTGCCAAGCTTTGTGGGTCATATTAGAGAACATTCAAATCTTCCTAGTCCATTGACTAGGTAATGCTTTAGCTGGTAAATTTACTCAACTGATCTCTTTATCTCAGGTCAAGCTTACTCAGTGATCACACGGTCTACATCATCAAAATAATAAAAGCTTAAGAAAACAATTTGGGTTAACAAGAGAAATTGCTCATCAGATTTTTAAGCAATGGGATATATGCCCACAATATTTACCCGCGCCTCATCTGGAAGTAAATCTTCGAGGCTTGCTTCCTAATCATTTACAGCAAATGGATGTTACTCATATTGCACAATTTGGCAAATGAAGATATGTGCATGTGACAATCAATACATACTCAGGTTTCTAAATGTCCTCTGCACAGACCGGAGGAGCCAAAGACTCTTCCACTGGGTCATGGAAAGGATCTGACTGTTTTAATATGGGACACGTCTGTGTTTTCTCCCAGGAGGAGAATGAGGCATGGCGGCTTCCAGAATGTCTGGTCTGCGGTGGGCAACAGAAGGGTACCAGCTCTGATGACAGCATAGCCGCTGGTGCCCCCACAGAAGAGTCAGTTTGAGACGGCTGAACCTGCATTCCTGGCACTCCGAGCCATCATGCTACAGTCTGAGAAGGGAAGGAAGATCATGGTGATTGTTGGTGATTCCTCCTGCACACATTTTCAGACATTATTGTGTCCTCTTTACTTTGGCCCTGACCCAAGGATTCTGACTGAATGTGTGGCAGTTTTATCCAGACTCTATCTTGGGATACAGAACTCATTTTTGCCCGTATGGCATTCTGTCTGCTGTTGAAATAGAAGAAGTGAAAACTGAAACCTCAGAAATTTCCCCTGGAGGCAAAATGTGACTGAAACCCCTATTCAGAAACTGAGGAGGAATGGCATTAAAGTTTATGCTGCTACTCAGAGACTGGGAGAGTTTGAATTTATCTTCGAACGATTGGACAGAAAAGGAAAAACACTCATCGCTCATTCGTCACAGAAACCTTTTATTGTCTTTTGATTAGAATGGATTTAATAGAATTGTGATTTGACAAATTGTGTGTTTACGGTTAATTTTCATACTAGAATTATTGTATTGATTTGTTAATGTTTGTAACTACTTTGGCTCACTATGGAGATGTTAGTGCTTAGAAAAAGGTTAGAGTTTGTCTGAGAAAAATTTGACATGATGCCAACAGGTCCTTAGACTTGATATGTTTAATAAGACAAATTTGGTTTTGATGCAGCTGAAAACTGTTAGAGGCATCCTAAGCCATTTTATTTATTTATTTATTTATTTGTTTATTTATTGGTTTTTCGAGACAGGGCTTCTCTGTAGCTTTGGAGCCTGTCCTGGAACAGCTCTGTAGACCAGGCTGGTCTCGAACTCACAGAGATCTGCCTGCCTCTGCCTCCCGAGTGCTGGGATTAAAGGCATGCGCCACCACCACCCGGCCTTCCTAAGCCATTTTAAAAGGCCACCTCATCTTGGTCACCCTCCACTACTTAATTAGGAGATATTGTGGTCATAGGAGCATGTATATAGCAAAGCATTATCTGCTTGCATATCATTATCTAGTTACCTATGAACTCTCGCGATGGAAAGCTGGCTCGGAGGAACACAGCACTCAGCAGCACACCCTCCCTTAACCCTTTACTTAGAGAGGCTGGTTGTTAATGACACGTAAGATCTTTTTCCCTCCAGGCAACCTAAGACAGGACATGCATGCTGGAACGTATGTACCGATGACGAGGACTTCTGGAAAGGGAAAGACGAGCATTCCCAAAGGGGCCGTGATGCATAGGTTATGAACGCAACAATAAGAAGCCTGGGGAATCTGATGCTGGGTCCACCATATTGTATGTATGTTAGGATGGGCAGTCCTGAGTTACATCTCCAGTGCAGAAAAGTAATTTTCTGTGACTGATAATTTGAGTGGTAAGCAGAGAATAAAGGAAAAGCAACGCAGGAAACAGTTACCATGAACGTTTGAAGGGTGCTTAAAACTTGGACATCTAGGAATACTACAGAGAGGTGCTCAAACAGTATGTTTTATCCTGTATATAAACTCTTCTCACACACTTCTGTTCAGCTGGAATCTGCAGCCTGGCCCCAGCTCTTCCTCCAAACCCCACCTTCTCAGAAAAGCATTGAAAAGTCCAGTTCTGGATTCTCGGCGATGGTCAGTTGTTCAGTCCTGAAACTGCCAGCCCTAATCCCCCAATCCCCTAATCCCCCAATCCCCTAGTCCCCCAATCCCC
>PVIU01022658.1:15813-28968 GCA_004026605.1 Ondatra zibethicus | reverse complement strand
CTTAAAGAACATGGTTGGTTTCTTGAAGTCTGTCTGTTTCCATTAGGTACTGTATAGTATACTACTTGATGGCAGTAAATTCAGGTTTGGGAAACCCTCTCTCCAGAATTGAAGAACAAGAATGTTTTTAAAAGGGTGTATTCATTTTGTGGCAGCATCACAGTTGGAGTTTCTTGCTCAGAAAAGAACTGAAGGGGTCCACCCACTGAGACAGTGTGCCTGATCTAATGGGAGCTCACCAAATCCAGCTGGACTGGAACTGAACGAGCATGTGATCAAACCAGACTCTCTGAATGTGGCTGCCAATGGGGGCGGACTGAGAAGCCATCGATAATGGCACTGGGACTTGTTTCTACTGCATGTATTGGCTTTTTGGGAACCTAGTCTATTTGGATGCACACCTTCCTAGGCTGGGATGGAGTGGGGAGGGCCTTGGACTTCCCACAGGGCAGGGTACCCTGCCCTCTCTTAAGGATGGAGCGGGAGAGAGGAAGAGAAGGGGGGAGTGGGAGGGGAACAGGAGGAGGGGGGGAGAAGTGTAAATTTTTGAATGGAAAAATAAAAAATAATAATAATAAAAAAGAACTGAAGGGTAACCAAGCAGTCCTGGTTTTTGTGGTGACCATTGGTGTGTTGGTGAGGCTGAAGGCCAGCATCCAGAATACAGGTTAAGGTTATCTGTCCAGAAGTTACTTCTGGGAAGCTGATGGGCTTGTATTTGAGGTCAGGTCTGGCCTTGACTTCGTTGGTGCTACATGTATGTCCACTCGCAGTGACCAGCCCAGGCCCCTGTTCAATGGTGCTTCCTCTGTGCTAATTGATGGCCTCTGGAGTATGACTGTGTGCTTGTGTGGTGTTGAGGTGTGAGCAGTCCTTTCTTTGTCCTTTGGAGTTGGCTCACTGCCGTCAGCCTTTGATGAACTAGGTCTTACCCCATACCCTAAATAAGTTACCATGCTGTGGCTGCAACCCATGGGGTTTGAGTAGGAGGCGGTCTGAAGGCTGGCCAGTGCCGTGGGATGCCGGTGACTAAAGGAAGGCCTGGGACAGAGGCCTTGGGGAGAGGAGGCTTCTTTTGCACCTTCAGCCCCACCCTTCCTAAATTTCAGTGTTATTTGTAGTTCGGTGTCTCCCATCAGTCTTGCCTACTGTTCCAAAGTTGGGACATTCTTTAGTGCTCCCTGCAGGACTAAGGACTGGGTTACAGTCTTTGGAGTTGGTTATTGGCTTTATGAGTGAGAGGACTGTACCAATGAAAAGAAATGGATTTTGAGCTCATGTGTCTCTTGCAAGTGCCTGAATAAGTAGGCCGGGTTGTGTGCACAGAAACAGCCTCATGAGAAAAGTGACTTTACCTAGAGTCTCAGAGCATCTTAGCAAGATAAGATTACCTACACCTGAGGCTTGACTGCTCCGTGTCCTTGTATGCTGTGTAATTGATGAGAAACCCCAGCCAGTAAGGCCCTGGAGAACTTAGACATAGTATTACTTGGAAATTTACATGGCTCTCCATGGTGGAGAAAGGTGACGGCAAAAGTTGAAGATTGAAATGACTGGGTACAGTAGCCCAAGTTCCCCTACCCAGCCCCTTGGGAAAGCGAAGAAGCCTGAGGAGAACTGTGGGGGCAGCACAGGAAGAGGAGCATCCTCAGAGTCAGGATGTGCGTCTTCGGGAGAATGAGTGTTCAGAGCACAGACTTCAGCTCAAACTGTGCGCTTGAGTTTGTTTTTTAAGTCCAACCAGATGGCAACTTCTGAGGTGGGTGCAGCGAGCACAGCCGAGCGCTGCCACCTCCCCAGGGGGCGGAGCCACTTTTGGGTCTGGATGGGGTCATTTCTGGACCAAACTATTTTCTCCTAATGGCAAAATGCTTGTAGGTTTTGCCTCTTACTTTATATGTACTTTTGAAGTTGCACTTGTTCGCCTACCAGTGTTTACGGAATATGGGATGCTTTTTCTATAATGAAGTATTTTTATTTGAAAAAAAAAAGAATTATCTGGCCAAAGAAATTCAAGGAGAATTCAGTGGATGGTGGGGGGAGAGAATTGTTTAATGAAAGGGGATCAAGGCTGGTTTTTTCAATGATGAAACATTGGGACTGAGGGAATGGGAAAAGGTGCCTCATAAATAAAGTCTGTAAGGAAGAATGAGCGCTAGTCTTTTTATTTTTATTTTTAATTTTTATTTTTTTGGGCAAGCTGAGGTTTGGATCTAGTCTTAACTAAAATGATTTAATATGGATGGAGTGAAAAACATTTATGAAAAATCAAAGATCCATCTGCTCTTGTTGTGCTAGGAAAGTGAAGGACAGAGAAGCTGTATTTGGGTCCCTGTCCATTCCCAGGCTATCTGCTAACGCAGATGGGTTTAAGCGGTTGGGATAATTATATGTGAGTTCTGGCTATAGTTGGCACATATGAGGACAGACGAGTGATGCAGATCTCCTTAGTTAAATGAACATTTAATCATATTCATCCTCTCAAGGGAAAGGAGTTTGGCATTTTCATTCCCTGTTCTGATTACACTGGGATTCCGAAGAGACCCTACAGAATAAAGGCCCTGTTTTTCATGCATGTGTTACTGAGTATTTCTGATGGTGCTGTCTAAGTATGAAGGCATGCTGCAGTCCTCCCCTTTGGGAAGAGCCACCATGTTTTTATTCCAATACCTAGAGTGACTCAGATGTCAGCAATGAAAAGATGATCCCCTGTAGAAGCTGCTACTGTTGCCATCATTATTTCTGTGCCAGGCAGAGAACCAAGTCTGTAACCATCAGCTGAGCTCTTCACATGTGCAAAGCACTTAAGCTGCCCTGCGTTTCAGGGTTGCAGCTTGCACTGAGCTGATGATTGAAGTCTGATTGCCACTTAGGGTTTTCTACTCACATTGTAAGAAAGAATCCACAGAATAGTGACCTTCAGGAATTTTTTTTTCCTTGGAGGAATACAACAGAATCTACTGTATTATTATGGCAAAGATCTCTTAAGTAAAACATGAAACCTTGATTTCAGTTGTCACTCATTTTTGTTAGGTATGAAGCTTTTCAAATGGATTCCTAAAGTAGTGTTTTTTAGGTCCCAGCACATTTGTGTCACATAGCCCTTCACAGATGTCCCTGTAAACACCTGTACCAGAGGGGTACATTTGTTAAAATCAGTCAGACTACATTAACACCATCAAGCACTAAAGTCTATGGTACACACCGTAGCTCACCTTCAGGGCTGTGCGTCCTCTGGGTTGGGATAAATGTTGTAGCATGAATTCAGCACTACAGTATCACACAGAGTAGTTCTATTATCCTAAAGATTCCCTATGCTGTTTGTCCAGCAGTCGCCACTTCTTACCACTTAACAACCACTAGCCCGTTTGCTATCTGTAGTTTTGCCTTTTCAGACTGTCTATTATGATTTGGATATAAAGTATTCACCACAAAGACTCATGTGCTGAAGGCTTGGTATACAGTATTAAGTAGTTGGTTCTAGGAGGAGGCTGCTTGTGCACTCCCAACTGCTCAGCTCCAAAATAATCAGACAGAAACTATTTTGTTTAAGTCACTGCTAGGCCCATTAGCTCTAGCTTCTTATTGGCTAACTCATACATCTGAATTTAACCCATTTCTAGTAATCTGTGTATCGCCACGTGGCTGTGGTTTACCGGGTTAAGTTCCATCCAACTCCAGTGGGGCTACATGGCTTCTCTCTGACCCTGCGTTCTTTCTCCCAGCATTCAGTTTAGTTTTCCCTGCCTAGCTCTGTTCTTTTGCCCTATCACAGGCCAAAACATTTTCTTTATTCATTTTCTTTATTCATTATGTAAAGGATCCATCATCTTTCTACTCAGGCTTTATACTTTGTCTAAGGCAGAGAAGAAAAAGGAGAGAAAAGCCCAGAGATGTTTCATTTCAGAGCATTTTGGAGATATACTAAAGGCATTGAGGTCTCTGATAGAAGAAAGAGACAGTGCCTTAGAGACTGGTTTGTCTGAGGTTACAAAGTCAGAGCGTGGGAAACAAATCTTCCAAAGGACAGAGGCTTTCTCAGTTCTTTTTAAAGCCAAGAATGACATTTAAATAACTTAACACATCCCTCCAAGATCTGAAGTGTAATCTCTCAAACTAAATCTACTCTAGAAGGGGGAAAGAATGGAAGGCATGTCACCCCGTGGAACATTCCTGAAGAGTTGCACCAGGTAAACACATTTTTTCCTAATAGAAATCTGCTGGGAAAAGAATTATCTTTCTGAACAGTGGTCAAGAGCTGTGGCTAAAATCAGAGTCTGATCAGTTCCAATTAAGTCTTATGAAAAGCTGTGCTTCCAAGCTTGGGTGATATCATAGAAACAAAGATGATGCTGTAGGTGCTTGTCCCCATCAGAGTTGTGGGCAGTCTGTGCTTCCAAGTTCATCAAAAAATGGCTTTAATAGAAAATCATTCTTTTCTTGTGGACTTATATATGTAGTTTAGAGAGTAGATAGTTGTAGTTATGTCTATTTTAGCTTTTTATAACAGGTCTAACAGAAAAGCAGTTTGAGTTAAGATGCTTCTTTTTTTTTTTGGTTTTTCTAGACAGGGTTTCTCTGTGGCTTTGGAGCCTGTCCTGGAACTAGCTCTTGTAGACCAGGCTGGCCTCGAACTCACAGAGATCCACCTGCCTCTGCCTCCCAAGTGCTGGGATTAAAGGCGTGCGCCACCACCGCCCTGCTAAGTATGCTTCTTTTACAGTCTCAAATACAAGTCACTAGGAAGAGCTGTTAGCAGAATGCTAAGTCTATTTGGCACTACATGTGCTTGGTTCAGATAAAGTCAGAAACCTGCAGTTTGTTAAAATGTAAGACTAAAGAAATGTTACTATCAAGCTCACTCTAATTTTGAAATCCTTTTAAATATTAAAAATTATTATATATTATATATACACAACTCTGTGTATGTATACGAGCTTTCATGTGGATGCATAAGCACACAAGTGTGCTTATCACAACATACGTGTCAAAGATAACTTCAAGAGTGAGTACTCTCCTTCTATTATGGATTTCAGGGATCAAACTCAGGTCATCAGCATCCTTCGGGATGTACTTCTGTCTGCTGTACCATCTTGCTGGTCCTTGAAAAAAAATCTGTGTCAGAATTTCTCATTCAAACCTGTTTCCCAAGCATGGCCTCCTTCTTGTAATTAATTCTCAGGCTTACACTTCAATCCCAGAGCATTTTTGGCTCTTAGAATAATGTATAACCTGGTGATTGCCAATTGTGATTTACACACAACTAAAGCTGAATGTTTTACTAATAAAATTACAACAAAGTATTTTCCCCTAGTGGATGCCTGCTTTAAGAACTAGAATGAGCCAGGCGGTGGTGGCGCATGCCTTTAATCCCAGAACTTGGGAGGCATAGGCAGGCAGATCTCTGTGAGTTCAAGGCCAGCCTGGTCTACAGAGTGAGTTCCAGGACTGGCTCCAAAGCCACAGAAAAACCCTGTCTCGAAAAACCAAAACCAAAAAAAAAAAAAAAAAAAAAAAAAAAAGAACTAGAATGACCCATACTCATGGATCAGAAGAATTCATATTCCAAAAATTGCCATCCTACCAAAAACAATCTATATATTCAAAGCAACATCAGTTAAAATCCCAATGTTATTCTTCAGAGAAATTGAAAAAAAAATCTTAAAATTTGTATGGAAAGAGACAAGACCCTGGGTCGCTAAAACAATCTTGAGCAGAGAGAGTACCTTTCTATTTCTGTGATAGACTACCTCAACAAAAGGCAACTGCACGAAGAAGTTGCTGAAACTGTGGTCCGAAGAGGCCGTGCTCCACTCGGACGTGGTAACAGAAGTTGGAAGTTCGTCCATGCGGCACATGGTTAGGTTTATCGCACTAACAAACCCACACTCGGTACTATTTTCTGCATTGGTTGTAGTTCACCCATATGGCATTAATTTTTCATCTTCTTTCCTGTGCTGTTTACACTTCCCAAGTGAAATGCTTCTATTTGAGTCCTTGTCTTTGTGCTTTCTTCTTGGGGAATGCCGGACTCAATAATATCAGGACTGCTGGACACTTGGAAGACATAGCTGACAACTGTTAATGTGCTAACTGTTCTGTGACTGCCAACCCATCTCTATTTTACACATGAGGACACTGAGGGGCAGGGGAGGTATTATACTTACCCAAGCGTACCAAGAAAGCGGATGGCTTCTCCAGGATGTCATTATAATCTACTCACATAACAACAGATTGACTACATGTACGGTGCATCTTGATTTAGGCATTGTTGACATTTCAGTACAGAAAATTGATTTTTGTGGGTATTTCCCTGCACATTATGGGATTTTGAGCTACAGCCTGGCTGCCAGGTACTAGACACTGACAGCAGCCCTGCCTATTGTGGAGTAATATTTTGGACATGTGAATATGTGTCATTCTGATTGGTTTAATAAAAGCTAACTGGCCAATAGCTAGGCAGGATCTTCTGGGCAGAGAGAATGCTGAAAGAAGGTGCAGTCCCCAGCCAGAGACAGAGAAGTAGGATAGCAATATGGGCGGTACAGAGTAAATGTAATAAAGCCATGAGGCAAAAAGCAAATTAATAGAAATGGGTTAATCTAAGTTATAAGCGCTAGTTAGAAGCAAGCCTAAGCTATCAGTCAAGCTTTCGTAATAATAAGTCTCTGTGCTGGTTTTTGTGATTTGGCAGTGCAAAAAAAAAATTATGGCTATAAATGGCATCCAAAGTGTGGGGCATGTATTCACAAAAACGGAACCAAACAGCACCTTCTAGCCCTGCATTCCCTCATGCAGGCTGTGATATAGACACGACTCCCTGCTGCAGCCTGTGGGCTTGAGTTGCCATTCCCCATAACCTAAGCTGTGCAGCAGTTTAAGATTTTTCTCATCCAAACAAAAAAAGTTAAAGAAATGCAGTAAAGCAGGTTCAGATGAAAAAATAACTCTACACAGTTTACAGTGTTTTTAAAGTCATAAAATTAACAAATAAATAAATAGCTAAAAATAACAAAGTCTTTAATGAAAGAGTAAGGCATAATAAAAAAAAAGAATAGGCACATAGAGAAGAGAAATATGCAGAGAATCTGGATCCTGTATGTTATTGTGTTGTCTTTGAATTTTTTGGTTGCTGATGAACAAATGATAGCTGCCGAGAGACATTGGATTATCGAAACTGCTAAATTAAACCAACCCATACATTTAAAAATGTCTAAACTTCAAAATAGAAGTCAAAAAATATGTTCCATTAGGGAAGAGATTATGTTTTTGTTTCCACAGAAAACAAAAGGTTGTGGATTCATTCCAGGTTAAGAGGATCAGGTTTAATTAGGGGAGACCCCCTAAAAATCCTGGATACAAATATAAAATAATAAACATAGAAAAACTCCAAGACAGGTGACATATTTTACCTACTCAAACATGAAACAAAAAATTATCTTTGGGGCCTGCTAGTGTACAACACACATTCAATACTTGTATTAATGCAGACAGAATGAATGTTACCTTTGAAAGCTTGTGTGTTTTCAGAGCAAGAGGACCAGACACCAAGGAAAATGGGTGGCCCAGGTGATCCAGCCTCTCAGGGTGCCTCTGCTGTAGTTTCCTCAGCAGAGTTCTGCATCCAAAATAGCTTCAAGGGTGCTGGCTGAGATGATCCAGCCTCACAGAATATTCTAGCCAGGACGTGATCATTATCATAATTTTTCAGGGACCCTTAAAGATGCCAGTGCCCCCAGAGAATAGGAAGCAGTATGGCAAACACAATGCTCACATTTCTAAGAGATGGGATGGGTGGTTTTTGGTTATTCAATGGTTTATGGATGTTTGTCATTATTTGGGGTGATATAGAAATGTAATATAGGATAAAAAGACAACTATTAACTTCAAATATTTTACATTGGTATAGATTTTGCTATATTGATACAAATTTTAAGTTATTTTTGTTATACTAAATGTATGTTTCTACTCTTGTTTAAGGTATTACACCTATGTCACTCATTTAACAAGGTAATTTAAATTTCTAGTCTTTGAAAGTTATTATTATGCCAGATTGGGGTGGTGCACACCTCTAATCCTAGAACTCAGGAGGCAGAGGCAGGCAGATCTCTGTGAGTTCAAAGCCAGCCTGGTCTACAGAGTGAGCTTCAGGTCAGGCTTCAAAAGCTACAGAGAGACCATGTATCAAAAAACCAAAAACTAAATAAATAAGGAAGCACAAGTTAGTAGTTAGTCACCTATAACAATCAAACTTGTAGTCATGTTAGGTATGTTTTCAAGGTCAAACAGATATTTTTTAAAAAGATAGATGGTCTTCAAAAACTTCAATGACATACAGAATATGGCATTTAAAACATTTTTTTAAGATTGAGAATTTCATGACAATGAGACATATCTACTCCTGGCAGTACCAATTTACTTCAGAAAAGATGAGCATCAGGACAGAAAGGAAAAAAAAACTTTTCAACTTTGCCATGATAAGGTGGGACAAGCCTTCAAAATTTCTGTTTCATAGAAAAGTCTGCCAAACATTCTGCAGAACATACAGAAATGTTACTATTGAATTTTGCCAAAATAAGGTGGGACGGTCCTTCAAAATTCTCATTTCGTAGATGAATCTGCCAGATATTCTAGACCTGTAGGCCAAATATTGGATGCCCCAGTGTTACAGAGAAACCTTAGATGACTTCCCAGTCAGCCAGAAATCTGTCATTTCTACAGGTCTGAAAGTGGCTTACACTGCAGTTCCTGTTACTCAGGTAATAGCATATCCTGGGGTCTTTGATGGAGTCAAAGACTAGATAGTTATAGTTTCCCTTAGTCATGATAGAAAGTAAATTAGGTACAAAACTTTGGACTCATCAAGAGAGGATAGATAATGGAATATTTTCTCTAAATTTGCCAAATACTAATGGACTGGACATTGTAAATGTAATCCTTACTTGATAATTATTGTTATTATGTATTGTTTTACTATGTTAGTTTTAAAACGTTTCCTTTTTATTTAGACAAAAAAGGGAAAATGTGGAATATTTTTGTACACTGTGAATATGTGCCTCTCTGATTGTTCTAATAAAAAGGTAAATGGGAAGAATGTGATAGAGCCTCAGTGGCTGCCATTTTCTTCCTTTCTTAGCAGTTAGCCAAGAGGGGAGCCTCAGCAAGGAAGCACCAGCAGTGGCTTAGGGTGGGCATGGCCAACTACTCAGCAGTGCCTCCGCTCAGCCCACAACCAGCCGCAGTGGTGGAGGAGGCATTAAGGATGCTTTCAAAGATGCCCTGCAGAGAGCCCAGCAGATTGAAGCAAAAATTGGGGGTGATGCTAGTACATCATTGAATTCAAATGACTATGATTATGGGGGACAAAAGAGACCCTTAGAAAATGAAGATCAACCAGATGCAAAGAAAGTTGCTCCCCCAAATGACTCTTTTGGAGCACAGTTACCTCCGATGGATCAGCAGCAAAGGTCTGTAATGGCAGAAGAATACAAAGTTCCAGATAGAATGATTGGATTTATAATTGACAGAGGAGGTGACCAGATCTCACACATACAGCAGGAATCTGGATACAAAATACAGATAGCTCCTGATAGTGGTGGCCTTCCAGAAAGGTCTTGTATGCTAACTGGAACACCTAAATCTGTCCAATCAGCAAAAAGATTACTGGACCGGATTGTTGAAAAGGGAAGACCAGCACCTGGCTTTCATCATGGTGATAGACCTGGAAATGCAGTTCAGGAAATCATGATTCCAGCCAGCAAGGCAGGACTCATTATTGGAAAATGGGGAGAGACTATTAAACAGCTTCAGGAATGAGCTGGTGTTAAAATGGTTATGATTCAAGATGGGCTTCAAAATACTGGTTCTGATAAACCTCTTAGGATCACGGGTGACCCAAACGAAGTTCAGCAAGCCAAGGAAATGGTATTAGAGTTAATTCGTGATCAAGGTGGTATCAGAGAAGTGCGGAATGAGTATGGCTCAAGACTAGGAGGAAATGAAGGGACAGATGTCCCAATTCCAACATTTGCTGTTGGCATTGTAATACGAAGAAATGGAGAAATGATCAAAAACATACAAAATGATGCTGGTGTTCGAATTCAGTTTAAGCCAGATGATGGAATAACACCTGATAGGATAGCACAGATAACAAGACCTCCAGACAGATGTCAGAGCATGCAGCAGAGATTATTACAGACCTTCTATGAAGTATTCAGGCTGGTAATCCTGGTGGACCTGGACCTGGTGGGTGAGGACGAGGTAGAGGTCAAGGCAACTGGAATATGGGACCACCTGGTGGACAACAGGAATTTAATTTCACTCCAGCTGGGAAAACTGGATTGATAATTGGAAAAGGAGGCAAAACCATAAAAAGCATAAGCCAGCAGTCTGGTGCAAGAATAGAGCTTCAGAGAAATCCTCCTCCTAACGCAGATCCTAATATGAAGTTATTTACAATTCGTGGCACTCCACAGCAAATAGACTATGCTCGACAACTCATAGAAGAGAAGATTGAGGGCCCAGTAAATCGTTTAGGGCCACCTGTACCCCATGGGCCCCATGGGGTTCCAGGTCCTCATGGGCCTCCTGGGCCTCCAGGGCCTGGAACTTCCATGGGACCATACAACCCTGCACCTTACAATCCAGGACCACCTGGTCCAACTCCTCATGGTCCTCCAGCCCCACATGCTCCCCAGGGATGGGGAAATGCATATCCACAATGGCAGCAACAGGCTCCTCCTGACCCAGCTAAGGCAGCAACAAATCCAAATTCATCAGCTTGGGCTGTTTACTATGCCCGCTATTACCCACAGCAGGCACAACCCCCGTCTGCAGCTCCTGCAGGTGCACCAACTACAACCCAAACTACGGTCAAGGTAACTACGGAGATCAGCAGAATCCAGCTCCAACTGGACAGGTTGGTTATACAAAGGCTTGGGAAGAGTACTACAAGAAAATGGGTCAAGCAGTTCCTGCTCCTACTGGGGCCCCACCAGGTGGGTAGCCAGATTATAGGGCAGCCTGGGCTGAATACTATAGACAACAAGCAGCATACTATGCCCAGACAAGTCCCCAAGGAATGCCACAGCATCCTCCAGCACCTCAGGGCCAATAATAAGTGGACAATACAGTATTTGCTTCATTGTGTAGAGGAAAAAAACCTTTGTTAAATATATGGATGCAGACGACTTGATGAAAATCTTAATTTTGTTTTTGGTTTAAAGTGGTGTTTCCCCCTCCCTTTTTTATTTTGAAAATGTACAAAATATCTATCACTACTGATAGGAGGTTAATATTTCTGTGTAGAAATGAAAATTGGTTTGTTTTTAGCCTTTAGTGTAGATGTACACATTCCAGCAAATGTATTTGCAACTATTATGTGGTCAATGCTTTGTAATATAAATGTGCTTTTTCAATGTATACTTTCACTTTTAAAATGCCTGTTTTGTGCTTTACAATAAACGATATGAAACCTCCTGTGTTGGAAAAAAAAAAAGCTAATAGCTAGACAGGATTTTCTGGGCAGAGAGAATGCTGGGAAAAGAAGGCAGAGTCTCCAGACAGAAGCAGAGGAAGCAGGAAAGCAATATGAGCAATACAGAGTAAAGGTAATAAAGCCACAAGGTAAAGAGTAAATTAATAGAAATGGGTTTTTACTAAGGTAAAAGAGCTAATTAAAAACAAGCTTAAGCAATTGGCCAAGCTTTCATAATTAATAATAAGTCTCTCTTTCATTTTTTTATGAGTTGGTAGCCCGAAGAAAAATGCTAGACAACTCATAGAAGAGAAGATTGAGGGCCCAGTAAATCGTTTAGGGCCACCTGTACCCCATGGGCCTCCTGGGCTCCAGGGCCTGGAACTCCAATGGGACCATACAACCCTGCACCTTACAATATGTCTATACTTGTCCATTGATGTGACAACCAAATATGCCTCTACACATTGTTTAATATTCTCTGTGGGAGGGGAGGATGGATTCCTATGAGCACCAGGGGTGACAGAGTCAGGTTCTGTGAGAAAAACTGAAAATCAAGCCATTTGTGCTGAGGGAGAGAATCAAGTTGACAGTGCCCAGTGGCCCTGTGCAAGCCTGTCACCATTTAGTGTCTTCTGACTCCAGATATGGCCTGCTTTCCATTTTGTTGGACTTCCCAGGAACAGTTGTTCTGAGCCGTGCTTATTAGAAAGTTCTTTCCTACTGAGCCCAAACTGGAGCCTGGGACCTTACCTCATCAGTGCACCCGGCAAAGTCCTAATCCCTTATGCACTGGCACTTGAAACCATGTGTGATCCTGCCATCTCCCAGAGACCCCTGCGGACCCCTGGCACACACAACAAAAAACAGCAACTGCACCTGTCAGGAGGTCAGGGATTCTTTGTCTGAGAATTCAAACCTCTGGGCTCCTTTTCAGGCCTCTGAGCAAAGGTTGCCAGGAATTTTAAGGCTTCTAGAAATTTCTGACATAGTTTCCTGTAGTCCTGTGTTTAGGAACCTCTGATCTAAGTCATTCGGGATCCAGGAAACAGTTGTGATTTACTTCTTAAAAGAGCTACAGGGGTTTTAGAAAAGATTATTACAAACAAACCCTGAGATAGCAGACATGCTCATATCCAGACTCCTTTTTTTTTTCAGTTAAAAAACAAAACAAACAAGTAAACAAACAAACCCCCACCCTTTCTAAGTAGTTTCAAAACCTTATGTAGAAAAGTATGGACAAGAAGGGGCCCGATCTTGACTTGCCCGGTAGTCAGACTGATGAATAGCTTAAATATCACCATAGAACCTTCACCCAGCAGCTGATGGAAACAGAGGCAGCATTGGAGCACTGGACTGAGCTCCCAAGTGAGAGGAATGAAAATATGAGCAAAGAGGTCAAGACTTGACACCCACTGAAACAGTCTACCTGAGCTAATGGGAGTTCACCAACTCCAGACGGACTGGAAGGAACAAGCATAGGACCAAACTAGTCCCTCTGAATGTGGTTGACAGTTGCATCACTGGGGCAGACTGAGGGGCCACTGGCAGTGGCACCAGGATTTATCCCTACTGCATGTACTGGCTTTTTGGTAACCTATTCTCTTTGGATGGATACCTTGCTCAGCCTGGATATAGTAGGGAGGGCCTTGGACCTTCCCCAAAGCAATGTGCCTTAC
>PVIU01022658.1:0-15713 GCA_004026605.1 Ondatra zibethicus | reverse complement strand
ATTCATGGGACCCCAGGACCCCAGTGAAAGGCCCTGAGTTCAGAGAATGTAACCAAGTACAATAGTGATGATGGTGGCAGAGTAATGAGTACTAAGATTGGATAGAAAAATAAACATTGGTTTTTCTGTGCACCCAAGTTAAATCACTGTTTACTCTGGGTAATTCATTAAGTCCCATCTGCCTGCACCTTTACTGTTTGTGACCTGGATTCTAATATAAGAGTTAGTGAGCTTCCTCTCTGAGCAGGGATTTCTTCTCCTCCTCTCCATAGATTTTTCCAGAAGGAATCTTTCTAAAGTTCTATTCCCTCTGTTCCCGCTCCAAACACTCTGTATACAAATTTAAACCTCGAACTGTCATCCCTTCTTATGGGTAAATGTTCTTTCTTCCTGGAAACACTTTCGTTTTTTCTGGGCAGTGGCTCCTGTTGTTCTTGGAATCTAGGCTCAGAATCTTGGGCAGCCCTGCAGCAGGGCCAGAGTACCTCTTGAACCACAAGGAGAGTTTGCAGGACTTTGTGAAATCCCAACCCCCCAAGCTACACTTCTTTTTTATTTTAATTACATTTCTTTCAGGTTAGCTACAAAGTAGTGAGTTTCATTATGGAATTACCATACATATGTGCCCTGCTTTTTTCCCATTCATTCCTTCCTCTACTGCCCTCCCGTTTCTTTCTAGACCTGAAACAGAAGTCTCTATTTAACCCTGCCCTCAGCAACAGGACACCACCAGCTAATCTCTGTTTAGACATTATGGATCTTTGGGGGACATTCCATTTCATGTTGCAAGGGCTCTAAGTGTGCTGGATGGGGCAGGAGAGAGGGGGGGGTGTCTGTGCGTTCTCTGGGTAATGATACTATAAATAACTTGAACTCCCACTGGTTGGCTTTTGGTCATAAAGAGCTCATCATTTCAAGTGCAGTCCTATATAAAAAACACTAGAGATTGGAGGCCACACGAGCTGAGATCTTTGGTCCATAAGGTAAAGGCATGTTTAAACTGATCGTTTGAAAAGGTTTTGAGGGTTTTGAAGGCACTAACTAGGAATGGCTTTGAGATAAAATTCGTTAATAATAAATACTAATCTATGTCAAACTAATCTCAGACTCAAAGTAGATGGAGTAGTTGTGCAAGATTGCTTTTCTTTAATTCACAGCTCTCTTTGGGGAAAATGAATTTTTCATGTTCTCCCTCCCATGCATGTGAAATAAAGAAGTGTCTCAGATTGCATCCCATGTGGCAGACAGGTACTTTGCTCCAGGGCCATACTGCATGCCCATTCCATAGCCTGGAGGTGGTAACAGCAATGGGGATTGCAAGTGTGAGAGACTTTGCGGGAGTACAGCTCTCAGTCCTCCAACCTCATGTGGTGGGTTCACAACAGGGCCAACATTCTAACACAGGCTTCTTGCTACACCAAGTACCCTTTTGAACCTCGCAATAACCAGTCTGCTACTTTTTAAAGGTGAAACCATCCACTCCCTGAAGTCATTGCAAAGCTGAAAAATTAATAGTGAAGACAAGTTAAGTGTCTGGAAGGGCAAGGATGCTCCTGAGAGGCACAAGGGTGGAACAGTCTTGGCTAGCTTGTAAAACTTGAGAAGTGAGGCAATTCCTTAATGACTTGGCGCTAGAGAGGATGAAAATGAGCCATCACACCCGCCCACTGCAGTCTAGTTTCTTAGACACTCCCTTTACTAGGGATGTCAGGGACATGTAGCCATGCCACAACCCCATGATCTCACTCGTTTAAAATCCTTTTGCACAGAGGCTCCAGGCTCATAGAACCTCTTCAGATGTATAGTCTGTATAGACTGGAGTATATGTATATACAGAGTATATATATAGTCTGTATAGCTGGAGTGCCTCTGGGGTTCTCTGCTCGATCATGGGCTAGAATGGTTGAATGGAAGCAAGTTCAGTACTGGTGCCTGGTCACCATCTTCAGCAGCTGCAACTGCAGGATGGGGAAGCTCTGGAGCATGGCAATGAACCCGGGATAGTAAACGCAATGGACATCACAAAGGCTTGTCAGGAAACGATTACAATGTGGACTTAACATCCACTAAGCACTCGGTGTCATTTCAGGAAAGCCACAGGGGGCCTAGGCAGCCTCCTGGACACAGTGTGGACAGCAGCTGAATGTCCACTCAAACTTCTGGCTCTTTCGCTGACAAACTTCACCTCTATCCCGGATTCTCTCTCCCAACCCCATCTTAACTGGACTGAACACCGGCTTGGTGCATGCAAGTCAAGTGTTACATCTCAGACTTTTTATTTTGACACAGAGCCTCTCTATGTTGCAAGGTTGGCCTTGAACTTGTGATCCTTTTGCCTCAGCCTCCCAGGGAGGCAGGAGAGCAATGGGAGTATTGTGATTTTGAAGCTGATGAATGGATAAAGCATCCTGGTGCTGGTACTGTTTCTCTTTTATCTCACTGACCTCCAAATGGCAGTGTCACTCAGCAAACATCAAGTGTCCTGACCCTTTCAGGTCCAACAGGTCAGGCTTTTGTGCCTGTCAGTGCAACAACAGTTCTCTTGTTGCAAATCAGTCTTCCTTTGTGTGAGTGAGGGTATTAAAGAGGTGCCAAGCACTGAAAGTGGGGAGCCAGGTCAGTCTCCTAGCTAGAGTGCAGTGTTGCCCACCATGTTCCAACACAGCCTCAGAGTCTGATCCAAGCTGGGTTTCTTACCCACGGTTCCATTAACCCACAGTGTCCCCAATGGCACCCAATGTTGGGCAGGGTTTCATCACGAAATTCTGTTCCAAACTTATTTGAAATATTTAAAACTCTAGAACGTAGTGATGAGCTGCACAGCGCTGGGTCATGACAAGCCGTGGCAGCATTTGCTCCCAGGTGCATCTGCTCTGGTTTGTATTTCTTCTTGAGCATAGGTAACTCCTCTCACTCCACAACACTAGCTCTGTGGGTGGCCAACACTACCTCCCCGAGGAGCCAAGCTGAAAAGCAGAGGCTCTTCCCCACTCAGCAAATGCCTTCTCGGACCCTTGCAAGGCTGAGTTTGAGGTGTCTTTTCCCTCTCTGAAGGTTCTGGCTATGGACCAGTGTCTCCACACAGCACAACAGCCCTTGTGTCTGGGGACTTCACAGGATGGCTTTGCAGGACCCTCAGTAGGTAAGCCCTTACAGCATTTCCCAGGCACAAGAATTTGCATTTCCTCTAAAGTCCAGGATTCCTTAAACTATAATAGGGAGTAGCAGAAGAGTATCTTTATGCAAACTTTGTTTTTCATTGTTAACCTATCATTTCCACAATGTTTTATCATTTGTACAGGTCTGAGAGTATTGAATGTTTGAAACAAGAGCAGATGAAAATTCAGATTTGTTTTTTGCTTTTAACTCAGATGCATTTTTGGCAAATTTCTCCTATGGTGGATCGTTGTCAGGGGTATTTTCCCCATGTGGAAGTTTAGAATTACATCTGGGCGTAGATTCAGAAGCAAATAAATAATAGTCATAACCAAGGATGTCATGAGTCATTTAAAACTACTATTTAAAGTAGAAAAAATGTTTCACCTCTGCTAAAAAGGGTGTTATCTTTTCTATATTGTTTTCAAGAACTATAAAAGTCTCTAAAATCTGCTGTTTAAAGTGATCAAATATTTAAAGTATAATACAGATATTTTTCTCTTTATAGACCTTCAGGTGGTCTTACATAGAACTATTTATATGCTCACAACCATCTTAACTCCAGTTCTGGAGATCTGATGCCTTCTATGGCCTCTGCAGATACTGTACCATGCCCTGTACCCACATGGTACACAGACATATCTGCATACACAAAGGCAAAATACCCGTATACATGAAATAATGGAATGTAAAAACTACTTAAAATCTCACCTTTAGTCATCTTCCACATGCCACCCGTGCTTTCCGTGTTACTTCCATCTCCTCTGTCGCAGGAACACACACCACCCATGGCGGGTGTATTTATAGAGTCCTTGTCAAGCCCTGTGAATCTGTAGGGACTGGGAGCGAAACGTCCCCCATTGTATTCCTCGGCCTTCTATTTGTCTGAACCAGATCCGGCAGCAGCTCACAGGCCTGTGGTAGGAATCGAGAACCTTTCCAGTCATTCCTAAAGACGGGGCTCATCTGTCAGATCCCTGTGAGGGCTGTGGGGCTGCCCCTTGCAAGTCTACGGTGGCGAGGAGGCCCCTAGGACTGTGTTGCTGGCTCTCAATGAGTAGAGTCCTGAAAGCTCAGCTGAAACTCAGCTTTCAGGTCACTGCACTCGTTTCTCTTCTGAGTGGTGGAAATCAGAACTGTCTGCTTGTTAACAACCATGAGATCTTCAGAGGAACCAAAGGCTTCCCCTGGGTTAATTTATAAATGACTCGATCACTCTCACTGTGGTCAGAACTGTCCCTAATATATCCCACACTAATACCATCATAAAAGAGAACAAATTTCTAGAAAATAAAATGAAACCTCATTTACACACATAACCTATGAGCCCTAGTTTGTTTTTAAAGTTCTATGCAACAAGCACTATCACCTGAAGTCACTGTAGGGCCCGCCTCCACTGAGTAGTGTTCTTTCCAAACTCACCTCCTTCCTCTTCCACCTCTAGTGGGTGCTCTGACAGACATCAAATGTTCATTGAATGTTTCCCCATGGATTTCCTAGAGCCCAGATTCTACTCCTCTGTCAAAACCTAGTCTTATCTCAGGACACAAAGACAAGGGCCACCCATGTTCCTTCTACTCCAAGGCAGAATCTCTATTGTTGGTGCCACTTTAGTCCTTGGCCAACAATGACTCAGCATCCTCATCCTCCTTCCTGACTTTTTGCCGCACTGCTCTTCTTAAACTCTGGAAAGCCTGTGGAGATTTATGATCACATGGTACCAGACCCGTCAGGTGCTCTCTTCCTCATTTTATATGACATTTGAGAACTGCTATCATGGTCCACGGGGCTAAAGAAGTATTTAAAGCAGTTGTAATTTAATATCTGGAGTTCAGCTATTACAGGCTTGAAGAAATGATTCAACTGTGGGTACCCTGGGCCTTTTGAGGGGCAGCTGTGGATTTAAGAGAATGTGCTCTTGCTAACATGTGGGAATACTACCTCACCCCAAGACCTAAAAATAGTCAGATGTGTTTTATCTATCTCCTCCAAGTTCAGAAAGCTCACTCAGGCTGCTTTGCATATAACCAGATAACACTGGTTTCTTAGGGTGGCAAAAGACAGTGGAACAGGTCTTTCTTCTGTTTTCTCCTGACGAAAGATCTCCCTAGGACATGCCTCCTAAGGGGCATCCTTTGTCATTTTGCCATATTATTAAAGTGTCACATGTGAATTCCAGTCCCCATCACCCCATGTAATTCAGTTTTGTGTCCTATACACAGTCAATAGCTATTGACGGTGGCCCTCCAGAGAAACAGTTTCGCCTACTTTTATCATACTGATCCATCTGATTTTTCTGCTTCACAGAGTCTGACAAGATAGAGTCATCTCTTCGTAGTATGCAGAAATTTGTTCCTGCAGACTTTGCCAGCTACACACAAGAGCATTATCGGTTTGCAGGCAAGAAGATCGTCATTCAGGAATCCATCGAGAGCTATGGCACGGTGGTGTGGCCAGGGGTGAGGGCTGCCACGTTTGTTTTTGGTCAGGCTTTCTGGAGATAAAACGTTTCATACATCTGTGTTGTCTAGGACAACTGGCCATGTGCCTTCTCACCTCTCTGCTTTTCCAATTGATGACTAACAGCCTGGTCCCCCAGGGCCTTGGGTTGTGTTTGGACTCTGCAGACATACAACATTTCTTCCAGCAGCACTGGCTTTGAAACAAAATCCTCCTCTCCCTTTCCTGTATCTTCCTCCTCTTGCTCCCTGCCCATCCTTTCTCTTCCTTCTCATCACGACAGACAGTGTGCCATCACTGAGCTACACACCCCCCATCCCTAAACAATATTTACTGAACTATTTCAAGAGACATAAGTAGACCACACTGGAAACGGGATGTAACACTCACACAACCATTACATGAAAAAGTTAAGGATTTATAGTTTAGAATTGGCAACAGGTATCTTTGGGGGTTCCCTCATTCTCAGCCATTAATTAATTCCAGACTTATTTCACAAGGTAAATTGCAGAGATTTCAGAGGAAACACTCAGCAGCCAGTTCCCTACCTCTCACTTCCCATGCTTGTGAGGATAGTAGTGAAACACATGGAAGTCCATTATTTTCAGGTTGGGTGGTCATGGGCAGACATTTGTCCATTTTTCTTTGGTTTCCTTATTTCTGGTTACTAATAGTAACAAGAGTTGCTGACATGCTTGTTCAGATTAATGAGGCACTATACCAAGGCCCATATTAGCTCTAGTTATTGATACATTATTCCTACCTCACAGCTGAGAATACAAGGGTTCAGTAAGTTCATAGACTGTATAAACCTTAACTCTGGGGTGCTCTGGGGCCTAGTGTTACCAATCTTCCCAATGCAAGCCTGTCCAGAGATTAGAAAGGGTCCACAGTAGAATTTTTCAGACTTTGGAGTCATATTGAGATCTTACCGAAATGCATATTTTGATTGAAGACTGGCTCGGGGAAGGAGGAAGTTGTCGACTATTATTTCCTAAGAGCTGTCTAAGAATACATATGATATGGTAAGGGGCTCTAAGCTAGAAAGCCATGATTGGTGGCTCTGTGGAGCACTGAGCAGTCATGAAGAGGGTCCCATGAAGAGGACTCTGCAGGTGGTCCTGGATATTGGTAGTAGGTGGGAGGAGTCAAGTCTTCTGGTCTGGGGGCTCTTCTGCTATTTATACATGGATACGACTTTATTCCAGGAAAGGCCTTTTCCCTGACCCAAAGTTTGAAAACACCACACTTCCCTGCTTCCTTTCCTATTACATCAGACAAGCAGGTAACTATAGTGATGGTAAACATTGGGAAAAGAAAGGCCTCAGCCTGTCGTGCACCAACCTGGCCTCTCTTGGGATCTCTATCTCTAAATGGGAAAACGACACTTCCTGTGTGATTTACGGTGCAGCTGTCCATGAAAAGAGGTTACTTCAGAGTTTGCTTGGAGGGACAGAATTGGGGTTTGAAATGTCAAAAGGACACTTTTGAGGGAAGAGTGTCCTCAGAGGGAGGCTGGTCTCAGCCATTTTCACAAAATCACACAGAATATGTCTGGGCCACTCTAGGTGATACTCAATATTGAAGGTCCACACAAGAACTTCTCCTTGCCAACCAAAGCCCCCTTCCTCGCCTTGGTGCTCTCTGACATCTATGACCCTCACCGGGCAGGCCACTTGCATCTTTCTTCAGCTGGCACACCTAAGGAAGGCTGTACTGAGTTCCCAGTGGTCTCTAGTCTGCCCTGTACCACTTGTATGCCTTGCGTATGCCACGCAAACCACAGTATTTTGTAACTGCTGCCACCAGTGTGCCTTGACAGCATAGATAACTGCTATTATCCTTGCAGATATCTGTTCCGCAGGGGCACAGGATGCAATGGGAATGAATAGGGTTAACTGTGCTATTCACCTTATGAACTGCAATGATGAAAGCAGGTGTTCAGGAATTCCCTAGCCAATAATTTCCTGCCTAGCCCAGATAGAAAGTAGAGTGCAAACTATTGAGCTCAACTGCTATGCATCTCCATGCTCTGCGTCCACACTGCAATCCTGGCCTGTGTATACATGGATTTGTTACTCTCTTGCACATACTTCTCATTGCTAGCTGGCATTCCATTCACACACACACACACACGCACGCACGCACGCACGCACGCACGCACGCACACACGCGCGGGGGGGTGGGTGGGGCGGAGAAAGTCCTGGCTGTCCTGGGGCTCACTACATAGGCCAGGCTGGCCTTAAATTCACAGGGATCCTCTTGCCTCTGCCTCCTAAGTGTTGGGAACAAAGGTGTGCGCCACTGTGCCCAGCTGATGCAAATAACACTTCCTTGGTAAATCAATGAGATATCTCATTATCGAAAAATTTGGGAGAGTAGAAACAAAGAATGAACAATGAAAAGGACACTTGATGTCATTCACAAAAACTAATTTGCTCTTATTGTAGTCCAAACGGGCATCATCAGAACTCACCTAGACAAGCAGACCCAGACCCACAGACGCTATGGATCTGCGTCTTTAACCAGCTACTCTGAACACATGAAGAAGTACTATTCTGACCATGTTTATCAGCTAAGAGGAGGAAGGGAAGAGAAAGAGGAAGGGGAGGACACCAAATTGGCCAGCTGTCCAATGCAACAGTCCTAATTAATCTGAATTTTGATGAAAGAACTGGGGGAAAGGTGCTCAAATTTATTTACCATATCATATGCATTCTTAGACAGCTCTTAGGAAATACTAGTCGACAACTTCGTCCTTCCCTGAGCCAGTCTTCAATCAAAATATGCATTTCAGTAAGATCTCAAGTAAGTTTACTTAACTTACTTGAAGCACTTAGAGACCCAACATGACAAAGCTGGCAGGAGTTGCCAGTTTTTCAGTACAGGTTTCCCATTTATTCTAAGAGTGGAACTAATGTTTCTCTTCCTTTTCCTTCTTTCTCCTTGAGATCAGTCAGGTCTGACACAGACAACAAAACTAATCTATCTCTCCAGTTCCTTAGCTAGAACTATAATATCCACACATTAAGTTTCTCTTTTTGGATGTAGGAGACAGAATCATACAGTAGAGTTTGGGCTGGCTCAAGTTCCTCAGTGTTGTGCTTACAGATCTGAGCCTCAGTATCTGGCTATTTTGGTTCTTAGAGAACACTTACTAAGCTGAAAATATTTAGAGTTACACCTTACTGTTCAACTACAAGTGTATAGTGGCCTGCTCCTGGCTTCTAATGATCCAATTCCCAAATGGAAATTGTTGTTAATGTCTTCTAGGCTACAGCTTTGTGCCAATATTTGGAAGACCATACAGAAGAATTAAATCTCCAAGATGCTAAAATCCTTGAAATCGGTGCTGGGCCAGGACTTGTTTCCATTGTGTCCAGTCTTCTAGGTTTGTTTCTTTTGTTCTCATTTTAGAAAAAATCTCTTCTGTGACAATACTGATTTCTTACTGCTGACAGGGTATGACTTGGCTTCGGTTTCATTAAATCATTCCCAAATGTCACATGACAGGCATCATTAGTTATTCAGCGATAACAGTCTCGGAGAAGCTAGTCAGCTACTTCATTTAGTTCAGGCAAGGAAGTTGAGAGTCCAAAGGTATGAAACTAAATCCCTTTGACATTCATGAGTGGGGGTGGTGTTGGGGGTGCTACTAACATCAAATGTGGTGCACAGAGAGCACAGGTCAGGAATACAGGAGAAAATTGTCCAACTGTCCAGCTTAAATAATATCAGCTTGCTCAGCCTATACCAAGGCATGGTTTAGAAATGCAGATGGTCAGTCTGTCTTCTAGTAAAGGAAATTGTGGTTGCATCACCATCTCTTTCTTTTAGGAGCTCAAGTCACAGCAACAGATCTGCCTGATGTCCTAGGAAATCTTCAATACAATCTTTTAAAAAACACACTGGAACGCACAGCTCATCTACCTGAAGTGAAGGAACTGGTGTGGGGGGAAGACCTGGACCAGAAATTCCCTAAGTCAAACTTTTATTACGATTACATCCTGGCCTCTGATGTGGTCTACCACCACTACTTTCTCGATAAGCTTCTTGCTACCATGGTGTACCTTTCCCAGCCAGGCACTGTGGTGCTCTGGGCAAACAAATTCAGATTCAGCACTGACTATGACTTTTTAGATAAGTTCAAGCAAGTTTTTGATACCACTCTCGTGGCTGAACATTCAGAGTCATCAGTGAAACTTTTTAAAGGGATACTAAAATGGGACTGATATGTAAAGAGCCTTTCAAAGTATCGGTGTCTTGGGAGCTCTCAGAAGGCACACTGTACCATACTGGTATAGCTAGAATAAGCGCAACTCAATACGACAACTTTCCAAGATGATAAAACGACACGGTCAGTCTAAGTATCTACAGAGAGCAACATAGAAACATGAAAGCTGTCTTGCTAACTTCCCAAGAACCTTAGTTAAGTGCTGAATATATTTTACACAAAGAAATTAATGAACAAGTGTGTTCTTCCTACTTGTTTCTACTATACTGCCTGGACTTTACATGTGCCAATGTGCTTTTGTCATAATTATTGACACGGAACTTAGCAGGGTCTGTGTAGCCCAGGGCAGCTTTGAAATAGATACATACCAGCCTTAGTCTCCCGATTACAGGTCTGTGGCACAGTGATTGGCATACTGTGGCTAGGACATGTATATGGACTCTAGCAGGGAGATGGTAACACTGACTAAAGGTACAAACATGGAATTTCCTGGAATGAGGAAACAGATGTCTTTAGAGAGATGGCTTGGCAGTTGAGAGCACTGGCGATGTGGTCATGGGGACTGGAGTACAGATCTCAGCGCCCATATAACAAGCTGCTGTTCAGCAAACAACTCCTTACAGCTCTAAGAGATCTGATGCCCTCTTCTGGACTTTAAGTACCACAGGTACACACACTGACACACACACGTGCACACTCAGACATATGTATCTAAATAAAAATTTCTCTAGAGAACTTATAATTACTTTACCTCAACTACATGTAAAATTCCCCATTAGACTTCTATATTGCCTGTTTCCCCCCAAAAAAATTTATTAAAATTCTTACAACATTAGAAAAGAATGCAATTACTTGTTCTCATAAGACATCATAAAAATGAAAAAATAAGTATCACAAGGCTGGGGGGATCAGTCAATAATGCACATAAGTGTGAAGATCTGGATTCAATCCTTCAGAACCATATAAAAAGCTGGGCACAAGTGGTATATTCCTGCAATCCCAGTACTGCAAGATACAGGATGCTGGATAGCAAGTCTTATCCTAATTGTTGACCTTGTCTCAAATATAAGGTAGACAGTGACTGAGGAATATACCCAGTGTTCACCTCTGGCTCCCACACAGATGTGCACATAGATGAACATGTACACGCCCCCCCCATACACTAAAGTTTTTCTTTTGAGAAAGGAAAAACAAAATTCTGACATGATCACAGACACACACAATAATGTATCTTCTGCTTTCACTAAATAAAAACAACTGATCATGGCCAATGCAGTACTCTGCTTTAGGATACAGAAATTACAGGATCAAGTCTCAAAGAAGAAACTACATAGGAAAGGACAGAGTGGTTGTTTTGGTAACTACACGTGTGGCAAACACAGGGTATTTGAGAACTCCATATAGTTTTACTTGCTGTTACTTCCCTGTTGAGTATGGGTAGAAGTCAATCTGGAAATCGCTGGTTTCTCAGTGTGAATTTCAGTGACTGAGAATGATAAAGCCATGGGAGAGCCATGATGGTGGTGGGATCAATGAAACAAAATAAAGTTCGGAAATACACTCACACACATAACTCAACCAATTCTGAAAAAGGTACAATGGTCACTCAATGGGAAAGTACTTTCTAAGTCACAGATGCAAGAATAAACACCCTGTATACAGCCATATAGCACACCCTTGGATCTTATCCAATTTCACAGTCTAAACAAATAGTAATATAGACTGAAAGATAAGTGCTAATAACTACCAATGTTGTAAAACAGAAAAGGGGCAAAATCTTTGTAACCTTGGTGAAAAAACAAACAAACCCAGCATGAGAAAGATGGATGCCATGTGACAGAGCTCATGTGGAGGGTTTTTTTTTTTTTTAATGGAGGGGAGAGAGGAGACCAGCCTCTGAAAACAGGATCAGCAAAGAAAGGGAGGGGGGAGGACAGGCAGGCAGAGAAGCAGATAGAGAACAGACAGAAAGAGAAAGATGGGAACAGAATAAATGTTCATAGCAGGTGCTCTTAGTGGCTGCAGCTGAAGATTTATCCCAGAACCCCAAGGTCAGACCAGTACAAGCGCCTGAATACTAACATCCCTCCTTTTTTATTTATTATAAAAAGATGAAGAGTTAGAAAGGTGTAGCAGATGAAGCAGGGATGAGGACACTGTGTTCTCAAGACTACTTCTTGCTGACCTGGGGGGAAGGCGTCCTTCATCTTTGGGGGACCTGGGAAAGCTGGGGTGCTGGACCCGTCCTAGAGTAGCTGGCTGTTTCACTTCACTGTCCAGGCTCTGTGGAACTGTCAGGGGCCGCCTGGACCTGGCAAAATGCTGTTCAAGGTAGATCCAAATCAACTCCTGAGGGTTAAAGCACCTAATCGTTTCCCATCACCACAACCCCGCTCTATGGCCAACAGTTGATAGTCCTGCAACAAAAACTGATTAGGAATGGTCAGTGGTTCTCCAAAAACATCTCAATGGGAGCGAGGATGTATTAACAATGACACAGTTCCCATGAATGAGGCAGAAAAGACCCAAGGGGTCTGCAATTACTAGCATCCCAGGAATTCAGAGAGTGTTGATTTTGAGATGGCACGGGCTGCTTTATCAAACTGATGGAGCAGGGGCCAAGGACTCTGAGGCTGAGACACAGTCACCTTGTACCAGGACTTCAAGAAAAGACAGAAGGCGAGGAGAGGACTGTGCTTGAGAAAGGAAGCCTCACAATCAGGGGAATGGTCAGAGGCAGGTGGACCCTCCAAGAGACCCAATTGCCAATGATAGGTGAAGCGGCCACTGACTACTTGTAGGTGGAAGAGAGCGATCTGTTGAGGGTGGAGTAGGCAGGTAGGGTCTCAGAGTGAAGTGATCACCTTTCGGTGAGCTTGGCCACTGAGCAAACATGCCACATGCAACAGAGTTAATGTAAGAAGTTTATTGGGGGAGGGGGAGAGTGGAAGAGTGAAAGGGTGGGTGATGCCTCCTTCCACCTATAGGGAATGCTGGCAGAACAAAGGTTGCCTCAAGCTGCCTGCGGGCAGGAAGAAACACTTTCCCAGTCAGGGAACCAATGCTATAATTTTTAAAAAGCAGAGAGAGAGAGAGAGAGAGAGAGAGAGAGAGAGCGAGCGAGAGCGAGCGCACATGTGACAGAGCTCATGTGGAGGGGTTTTTATTGGGGAGAAAGGAAATGAAAAGGAAAGGGGGAGGAGAGAAAGGAGACCGGTCTCTGGGGACAGGAGTAGCAGAGAGGCAGGGGAAGGGGAGGGGAGAAGAGACAGAGGCAGGCCAAGAAAGAGAAAGACAGGAGGTGGGCAGGGTCCTTTTAGAAGGGAAGGTAGAGAATGTGCACAGCAGGTGCTCTTAGGCTGCAGCTGTGAACTAATCCTGTCAGAATCTCAAGGTCAGGCCAGTACAGATTCCTGGATCAAACAAAAATGTCTTAGAAATATCTAAAGTACAACTTAACAATTTAAAAAACTACTCTGTGACAAGTGTGGTAGATACGCCTTTAAAATTAGCACTTAGCAGGCAGAGATGGGGGATCTCCAGCTAGCTTGGTCTACATAGTGAGTTCCAGGCCAATCAGGATTACACAGTGAGGCCCTGCCTAAAAAATAAAATAAAATAAAACAAAAATTGTGCAATTGGACCATACCAACCCAAAAATCTTTGCTTTTTAAAATGTACTAGTAGAAAATTTACAAAATGTGCACTTACATTAATACAGGGTTAGTATCAAAATACACAAACAACTAAAATAACAAAGAAAAAAATGAAAAAAGTGAACAAAATTTGGTAGAGGCTTCACCAAAGAAGTGTCACATGTCTAATAAGCATATTATTTATTGTGGAAATGCAGATTAAAACCACAAAGAGATAAAACCACTACCCAGTTTAAAAGTAACAAAGAAGGATGAAAACCAAAACCACCACCACCATGTGTGGATGCAGATAATAGCATTAAGAAGGAATAGGAATCCCATGATGACAAATTGCTTATAATTGGAAAGAGGCTCAGGAAGTAATCCCTAGGACACACTCTGCAGCTCTAATCTTTCTTTAGGATGTTATCTTTCCCCTGTCCTTCAGTTTTCAGTGAAAAGAACCCAAGCATTTGCCACAATGACTTTCAGTCACTACCTCATCCTTACATCTTTCCTTACAGTTTCTTTGTGTGTGTGTGTGTGGTGGTGGGGATAGGGTTGAGGACATGGTCTAGTCTGGAGTTTACTTGAGTTCATTTGTTCTTAGGAAGCACAGTATAATCAGGACAAAAACAGCAGGTAACACAGCAGTACCTTGTCTGTCCCAGTTACAGAACTGCACAAAAAAAAACTATTTACAAGAATAGGCTCAATGGTAATAGTTTACTGACCCCTCCCTACCTGAAGTACTTCATATGTAGGGGCAAGACCTAGTAGTAAAACAGATTCTGAAATTAATAAAAGGTCACTCTGTAGTGACCTTTGGAAGCTGCCCTCATCTTTCTGAGCCTTTCAGTTCTGTCACTGAGCTAAGACTGGATGTAAGCGCCTGCATGTGTACAGGTGAAAATACATGTAATGATGTGAGAGGTCATGCGTGTGGCTGTCCATGGATGGATCTTAAAGACTCCAGATCTTGCAGAAACTGTATGCAAAATATTTTAAAGCATATTTGCATTTTTCATAAGGCTCTAATATTTTTATCAGATAAAAGAAAAACAATTACAAATGATAGGCACAATTAACTATTAGATCTTTTATAGCAGTAAACCAAGGGATGAAGATCACACAATCCATGCACGTGCACACACATAAGTGTACACACACATACACACACACACACTTTTCTATTAGATTAACTACACACTTTTTAAAATTATCTGTTTCTGTTTGTTTATTTTATGGAGCCAGGAATACTAGACAAAAAGATAAAAGTAAAAAAGTTAACATACACAGGACTTAAACACACGATAAGCACTGGAAATATATTCAAATAATTGCAAATCCCTAAGAAAAATTATTAAAATATATTACCTTATTTTTTGGCCAATAGATTAAATAAACTGTTCTAATACCAAACTTAATTTATTAAAAAAGATTAAGACCAACTTTAAGGAGCTTCAATATTTACTTTTATTATTTATAAAAAAATTAAGGTATCAGAGTGCAAATCATGTACTGGGCCTGTGGTTTTGCACATTTATTCATGTGTTTTACATGATTTCAAGGTTACGAACATACTGTGTGTATCTTTACAATACCTGATAGATTCGGCTGTCTGACACTGACACATGAAATTTTAATGCATTCTGATGCTGTGTAGTTGAAGATGCTGGAAAAATAACTTGTCTGTTATGACTCCTTGGTGAAGATTTCTGTAACAGGTGTCCTCCCTCAGTTGCCATGTTAATGCCACCCTGCCTCCCATTAATTTCCTCATTAGGAAAAAGTCTGAAAATGACGTTCTCTTAATTTTGAGTCTAATAAATAATTTAGCTACTCCTATTACAGCTTTTTAAGGCCTTTATATAATTAGAAAAAGAAAAAAATTAAACATGTTTTAACCTTTTGATTTATAAAACAAAAAAATAGGATTTAACAGTTTTACAGTTAAAACTCACAGATGAAAACTTCTCATGCATGTAAGCAGCTGCACCCAGCTCACAGTGCCAGGGCTGGCAGGGAGGATAGGCCTGCCCTTGCCAAGTGGGGGAGGCAGTAGGAAAACAACATGATGTCAGAGGTCTAGATTTACATGTAGTAAGTCACACGCCAGTGAGTTCTCTGATAAATACACATAGTTTTAATGATCAGTATTGGATAGTGGATGAAAACATGCATTAGTTAGACTAAAAATGCCACACATTTGTTCACTATAAAATTTT
>PVIU01022657.1:0-28912 GCA_004026605.1 Ondatra zibethicus | reverse complement strand
AAGTAGTTTGATAGTTATGTCTTTCTTTTTACTCAACTTCCCCCATCTGTGCATGGTGTATGTGTGTGTGTGTGTGTGTGTGTGTGTGTGTGTGTGTGTAGGACAGAAGATCTCATGTTGTTACTCATGTACTGACCACCCTTCCTTCCTTCCTTCTTTCCTTTCTCCCTCCCTCCCTTCTCTTTTTTCCTTCTTTCTTTCATTCCTTCTTTTCTCCCTCCGTTCTCTTTTTTCATTCTTTCTTTCATTCCTTCCTTTCTCCCTTCCTCTCTCCATCCCTCTCTCCCTCCTTCCTTCCCTTTCTCCCCTAATTCCTCCCTTCCTTCCTTTGTTATTTTCTTTAAATACAGATCATCTACTGACCTTGAGGTCACCAGGTAGGCTACCTCCCTGGAACTAGGGTTATGTACCAACAGCTCCAGTTTTTCTTCCTTTATTTAAAAAAAAACATGTGGTTTCAGAGGATTGTGCTCCAGTCCTTAGGCTTGCAAACAAATATGTAAAAAGCCAGATACTAAGATGAGCACTGTATTATTTCATTTATATAGCAGCTCGAGTAATTACGTTTCTATAGACAGAGTGTAGAAAGGCAGTTTCCAAAGGCCGGTAAGAGGAACAATTGGTAAGTTGTAATATAGTGGGTGGAGTTTCAGCTTACAAGATGTAAAGACTTGAGATTTGCTAAACAACTTGAGAGTACTTAGCACCACTCAACTAGACACTGAAAAAACAGTTATGCTTTATGAATAACATTTTCAGTTATACATATGAAGGTCTATATAATACTTTTATTACATTTCTAAATATCTAATTATTTATCTTTGGTAATGCTTTGGTTGTTTTTGGATCTTGCTACTCATCCCTTCTTCTGAGTTCTTTGTTAAAATTATTTTTCATGCATATTTAAGAAGTGTGACATGTCAACACAGTGACACAGAGGGAAGGCTCGCTCTCCCTTCAGCCTTTCAAAATGCTCTTTTCTTTCAGCCTTGGTAAAAGATCTGAGGCTCTTGCATTCCATGTGCTTTATGCTACATTAGACTTGATCAGAGCTTTAAAACTGATGTACCCACTACTCTATCCTTTCCATAAAATAACTCATTCAGTTAAGTAAGTCCCTAGATACACAGTTACCTTACTGTACCTACTCTTGCTAATCTTTTCTTCTAGTAGTTGTATATTTAAAATCTTATTCAGCAAGTCTTTCCTTGAACTTAAATCATTAAATTTTTCCTTACTGAATGTTTGAAGTGTTTGCCATCTTATTTCAGTCTTTGATCAATATTCAACTTATTTTGTGGATGATGTATATATGTCTTTATTTTTTTCAGTAAGCAAACATCACTGCAGCATTGATGTCAGAGTGCTCATCTTTTCCCCACTCGTTGGGTTTCCAGCTCTTGCATGACCACATATACAGATTTCTGCGAGCCTGTCTTTGGAGTTTAGTTCTGTGGGTCAAATTTTTATACTCCTATTCTGTCTACTATCTTAACTGTTTTTACTTTTAATGCTAAAATGCAGTTTTGAATGTTTTGAAGTTATGTGAAGATTTTTTGAGTTTACATACTAATCTTGTATCTTTCTTAATCTTAATTACATACTTAATCTTGTATGACTAAACTGTCTTCTCAGTTCGATATGTTTTTGTACATTTTTTTCAGCACTTTATAATTGAAGAATCAGGTCATTTGCTAATATGACAGTTTTTCTTTTAAGTTTTATATTATTTTTATATCTTTACTTTCTAATAATATAGAATTCCATCATTTTTTTAAACCTGAATTGAACATCTGCAGTGTCCCAATTAGCAGTATTGTCAGATCCTGATCTCACTGCCATGTTCTTGGTGATGCTATTTATTTGTTATAGTCTCTACAATAAAGCCCTCGGGAAATGATCAGGAACTTTCACTATTAAAATATGTTCCACACTATAGTCATCTATTCACTGATGCATTTTTATCTTTGTGTACCAAGAATTCTGATAGAAAGGTCCTGCTACCAACAAACTTCTAAGTCACAATATTGTGAGTCGTTCACCATACCCTCAATGCGCCCAAGCACTTTGCTGACCCTAGAACAGTTTTTTTAAATATATTTTCTTCTTCAAGAAGCCAAGTCGATGCTATAAATATGGATTAATAGAGATTTCTCAGAAAAATGTTTAGTCCTCCCTAGAGTCCAACTCGAAATAAGTTTGTTAGAAATAACCAGAAATTTTTGTCCCCTGTCCTGAAATAGTGGGAAGATTTTTATAATTCATTCCTTTGCCTTTATCACTCTACAGGGCAGAGATTTACCCAAATTTCTTTTCCTTGAGAAGTATAAAAATGCTAGATTTTTTATAGACAATTTCTTTCATGTATAAGGTTTTCTGAGAAATCAGTAACAAAATCATTAAAAGAAAAACAAATAAAAGACTAATAAGTGCATGAAAAGACATGATCAGAAATAGAACAGGTACAAATTCAAAATGTGATGTATGAGACCCTGTGTATCGTAGCAATAAAATGACTCCTAAGAGCTTTCTGATACTCATAGATTAATGCCTTGCTCAGCTATCATAAGGGAAGCTTGTAGAAGTTTCTGTCCCACATGGTCCTGTGGCCATTCAGTCCCAAAGAAACACACAGAGGCTTATATTAATTATATACTGTTTGGCCAATTAGCTTAAACTTATTACTCACTAGCTCTTACAACTTAAAATAACCCATAATTCTTATCTATGTTTAGTCACATGGTTTGGTACTGTTTATCGGTGCAGCGTTCTCATCTTGCTTCCTCTGTGTCTGGCTTGCAACGGCATCCAGCCTTTCCTCCTTTCAGAAGTCTCCTAGTCTGGTTGCCCCACCTATACTTTCTGCCTGGTTACTAGCCAATCAGCATTTTATTAAGCCAATATGAGTGACAAATCTTTATAGTGTACAAAAGCATTATCCACGGCAGAAGATTCTTCCTATAGTAGAGGATATATAGACATCCACAGTCAGAAAATATTCAGGGAGTGAGAGACCTTGGAAGACACAACCCTAAATGGGCTATCAATATCATATCCCTCTGGTCAAGGTTTGGGGAACCCTGAGCAGGCGGAGGTGGAAGAATGTTAGAGCCAAAGGGGACAGGGGATACCAAGGAAACAAGGCCCTGTAAATATAGCAGGGCCATCACACATATGCACTCACAGAGACTGAAGCAGCATGCACAGAGCCTGCACTGGTCTGTGCCAGATGTGGTCCTAGTGTTAAGAGAAGTAGACAAAAGACCTCATCTCTAACCCAGAAGTTATTTCCACTTGATAAACATTCACAAATGAAAAATTAATATTCCTCTATGGAGTTTCACTGGGGGTATGAACTACTCATAAGGGAAGGACCCATGGTCACTAGTAGAAAGCCAGCACAGAATAAACTCAATGAAATCTTCGGAGGTCTTTTGTCACATGAGGTTTAGATAAGGTGTATTTTTAACCTTAATGGACCTTTGTGTATTTATTATGGTTTCCATTTTTTTGTTTGTGACTTTCTGTGATTTCTGTGTATATGAAAGTGTGTGTCTATATATGTTTCATTTATTCTTCTCCTTCTCTTCCCCCTTCTTCTTTTGCTTTTTTTTCAAGTCTGAGTACTGGGATTAAGGGCATTCACCACCACTGCCCTATATTTGTTTTTTCTGCTTTTTGTTGGTTATTTTTCTTCCATATATTTGTTTTCCCATCTCTTATTTTATTATTATTCTTTAGATATCAATTTGTTTTCTAAGGAGAAAAAGACTGAAAGGGTGTGAATTTGGAAGGGAAGAAGGCAGGGAGGGTCTTAGAGGATTTGAGTGAGGGAAAGCAATAATTAGGAGACACTGTAAGACAAAATATGTTTTCAATAAAAGGGTAGAAAAAGGATGAGTATTTGTTAGAACATACACTATCTGGGAGGAAAATGTTTTCTCTGGTCTTTTGAGTTCCCCAGGCAAGCTCTACAGAATTGACAGACACCCATCACTGAGATCATCAGTAATACACAATGAAAAAGCAATGCAACTGAAATATTAAAACAAAACAAAATCAGAGTGCCTTAAAAAAGCCAAAAGAAAGCATGAAAGATTACTGTAGGAGCAATATTGTTAATACACCTGCTGCTATGATCCCTCTACAATCCCTTAGGATTCATCATGGAGCATATAAACATTATTTCTGTGGAGGGTGTTTCCTAAGAGAGCATACATTGAAGATGAGCTCTCTACTGCTTGTGAACATGACTAAACTTAGATACAAGTTTGCAGGAGCAATCACTATGGGCATAAGGAACATTGTAGGCAGAATTTTCTGTCCTCCCAGCCAGCTCTAGAATAACCACACAGACACTTACTATTAGTTATAAATTGTCATCCAATAGCTTAGGCTTGTTACTAACTAGCTCTTACAACTTAAATTAACCCATATTTCTTACCTATAGTCAACCACATGACTCGGTACCTTTTCTTAGCATGGAATGCTCATCATACTTCTCCCCACATCTCCTGGTAATACTGCCCTTCTTCATCCCACATGTAGGAAGCAGAAAGGCTACACTGGAAGTGGAGTGACGTTCTATGTAGCACGGATCATCCCTGTGCTTTCTCCACATCTGCAAATCCCGCCTAATTCTTCTTGCCTAGCTCAGTCATTTAGCTCTTTATTAAACTAATGAGAGCAACACATCTTCACAATGTACAAAGAAGATTATTTCACAACAGAATATAGAGTTCAGGTAAAGATATAGACAATGATTGTAATAGTAAGAGCTCAGCAGAACTGAGGAAAATCTGTTAGAATATTTGGAACACCATGGGCTTGCCACATCCAATTTTACTACAAGACGTTTAGTATCCAGCACTCGAGGAGAATGGATTTCTGTTGTTGTGAAGTCACTTGTTTTGTGTTAACTTGTTGCAGCACTAGGAATTTGAGAGAAAATTCAAATCAACAATTGCTGAGTGATCTCCCTCTCATCCACATGTAGGAAGCAGAAAGGCTACACTGGAAGTGGAGTGACGTTCTATGTAGCACGGATCATAAAAACCCAGAGACAGATATTGGGGTTCAACTTGAAAATCAGAAAAGCAAAGCAGTCAAACCACTAGAGAGCTTTTACCTCTATGAAATCTTCAAATTGAAAGAGAGTGAGTTCCTGTCTCTCCCACATTATATTCCTCTCTAGGGCTGGGATTAAAAGCATGCACCTCTATGGCTTACTAGTGTGACTGTTTTGCATTCTGATCTTCAGGCAAGGTTTATTTGTTAAAATATGAATCAAATATCACTACACTTTCCCTTTTTATCTAAAATTTAAAAAGGCTGTAACTAATATAATAAAATCTATACACAATAAGTACAACAACTATGTACAATGTATACAGGCAATAAGCACATCAACAATGTTTAGTCCATTTGCATTTGACAATTTCAGAGAAAATACTCCATATCTATCCTACCTTGGTGAGTCCAAAGTCTTGTGCCTAATTTAGTTTCTATCATAACTTTCTTCCTGAATCTGGTAAACAAGGAAAACTATAACTGTCTATTCTTCAACTCCTTCAGAGACACAAGAAGGAAATAATATTAATTAAATAAGCCGAAAGTGCAAAGCAAGAGACTTCCAAAAATTGTGAGAAATGACAGAAACAGCAGAATGCCTGGACAGTCATACAATGTTCCTCTGCAACAATGGTGCATCCATCTTGGGCTTATGAGCCTATCATATTCGACAGACTTTTCAGTAAAGCAGGATATTCTGAAAGACTGTCTCATCTTATCTTGACAATGTTTGGCAGTCACTTAACTTTGTGTACTGCTTGTTCAATTAGGACAGTCTATTTCCAACAGTTTGGGAAAGGGCATTATCTTTCCCAGTGGCTTACTTTTGCCACAAAGAAAGTAAACTTCATATGGAGTTTCTTCAATGCCCATTATCTTCTCTGAAGTAGATTGATACTGCCAGGAACAGACATATCTCGTTGTCATTAAAAAAACCCAAAACCTATGTTATTAAAACATCTTAAAATGCCATATTCTGTAGTGTTTGAAGATGATCTGTCTATCTAAAATATATCTTTGTTTGACCTTGAAAACATAATTAATGTGACTACAGTTTGGTTAAAATAGGTGATTAACTACTGACCTACATTTCCTTATTATCCTAAACAGTTGATGATAATAATTTTCAAGGATTAAAATTGCATTACTTTGTTAAATGAGTTGTATAGTTGCAATACCTTGAACAAGAATAGAAACATATGTACAGTATGTTCTAACAAAATTAAACTAAAATTAGTATTAATGTATAAAACTTGTATATAATATAAAAATCCAATCCAAATTAAACTAGTAGTTACTTTTTAAAAGTAGATTCAATAATCTACCTTTTATCTTATCATACCTATATCCTCTTTTTTCCTTTCAGATTAGATTCAATAATTTAACCTTTAATCCTCTCATATCTATATCCCCCTTTTTTCTTTCAAAACAAGAACCTTGAATCTAATTTCACTTATTTATGATTCTTTCTAGCCATTATCAATAACAACCTGTAACCAATCCCCCTACACGATGACAAATATCCATAACCCATTAAATAACAAAAAACAACCCACCCTACCTCTTGGGAATGTGGGCACCATGTTCTTAAATTAATTCCTGCCTTTCTGGGGACAATGGTATCTTTAGGGGATCCTGAAAAGAATATTTTGGGTTGATGGTCAAGTCTTGGGAGAGGCAGCTGTATAGTTTGTTGTCTAGTCTCTGTGTAATGGGAAAGTGCAGGGCTTGTCTCAAGTCCTGGCTAGAGTACTCTGTTAGACTGAATCATCTCAGCTAGCCACCTTGAAATTATTCTGAGAAGATTGTAGTTCAAAAGCCAATCTTTAGGTGGTGTCTTTCAGCTTAGTGGTGTTATCTTAGTCCTGGAGGACTCATTGTTGTGAGGCCCCATTATTCTTTTGAAGACTTCAGAGGTCACTGTTAGTGTGTTCACTGCAGAAAACTGATAGAGACTCAAACCTGAAATCATGTATGAGAAAGTAAAGGAAACCTTTTTCTGGAATTAGTTAGTACTCTATATCACCATTAATATCATGAAAAAAAGCTTAATATATATTAATAATATGTTATTTTAATATAATAATATATTATATGCTAATATATTAACATACCATATAACTATATGTAATTATAATTATATATATATATGTCTTATAAACCTTATATCTTAAGAAAAGTTGTTAAAGAGTCAATATAAAACCAAAGGATTTTGAGATTAGTGGCAATAAAGTAGTACTTAAATATTTGTTTTTCTTCTGTCCCGTATAAGGTGACTCTTCTGACATGAGACAGAGATTTTGGGTCTCACTTTAGTAAGCATGCTTGGTTTAGAGAAGGAAAGAGTCATACTCCACCTTCAAAGCCAGCTTTAATTTTTAATTAGACTGGGACTACAAAAGACTATTTGCATGATATGTCTGTATGGAACAGCAGAAAGAAA
This sequence comes from Ondatra zibethicus, assembly GCA_004026605.1. Classification (NCBI taxonomy): domain Eukaryota; kingdom Metazoa; phylum Chordata; class Mammalia; order Rodentia; family Cricetidae; genus Ondatra; species Ondatra zibethicus. Next base: position 21,399 of record PVIU01022657.1, on the reverse strand, counting down.
CATTTGAGAAGATTTATGACATTTTATACTGATAAAAATGTGATATACCAATAGGCCAATTTACTCCTTTTCATAAGACTTTTTTTTCTGAATGATTTGTCCTTTTTCTTCAGATGTCTCATTTGTCCAGTGGTCTTCAGATTCCTTTGCTTGATAACTTTATTCTCCTGAAAAGACAGAAACAAAACCCTTTCCCAACCCTAATTTTGGGGAGATTCTCTTTTGGCAAGTTAGATCTGATCAAATGAAAAGTATTTGTTGCTAGGCAGTGGTGGTGCACGCCTTTAATCCCAACCCTCAGGAGGCAGAGGCAGGCAGATCTCTGTGAGTTCAAGGCCAGCCTGGTCTACCAGAGCTAGTTGGAGGACAGGCACCAAAGGTACAGAGAAACCCTGTCTTGAAAAAAAAACAAGAAAAATCATTTGTTAATTTTACAAGTTATTTTAGATTAAATAACCATGCTATTGGATAAATTATCATCTCTTCTAATTAAGAGGTGTCTGTCTCTTGATCAAATAAAATCTTTATCAATTTTGATGATATCTATAGTTCTTCTTTTCCCATAGAAACAAACGTAAAACCCCTTCCCCAACACAAGAAATATCCTGTTTTCCATTCTGAGATCAGTACATCTTTAAAGTATAGTGACTGATTTAATTCTGTAATTTTTTTGTACTATCCAATGTCTCTCCACAGCTGTTGTTCCTTTCTCATTAACATTTATTTGCAATCTATTTCTGGTGTATTTATCAAACCTTTCTGTTTATTTAACATATCTTTTAGAGTTCTATAACTGTATGTCCTGTAGGATTGTGTGGTATATCTGTAATATGCTTTATATTACAATAAACAAAAAACTGTTTTATTTTCTTAAAGATATATGCTAGAGCATTGTCTGTCTTTATATGTGCAGGTATATCCATGATGGCCATAACTTCTAACAAATGTGTGATTACCAAATCAGCCTTTTCCTAACTCAAAGCATTGAAAACCTGAATAGGTATCAATGGTGTGGTGTACATACTTTAGTTTTCCAAATTCTACAAATTGAAACACATCCTTCTGACAGATTTTATTTCTTTGAGTACCCTTTGGTTTACTCCCTGCAGGTAGTGTATTTGGTTGTATAAACGGCAAATAGGACATTTCCTTATAATTTCCTTGCCTTGTTTCCACATAATGGAAAGTCTTTTTTTTAGCCTTGGCTATTTACATGATGGTTTTTTAAATGAAATTCTGAGGCCTTCAGCATGTTTCCAATCAATAATTGATCAATTTCTGCATTACCTTCTGCTAGAGGACCTGGCAGACCCATATGTGATCAGACGTGTGTTTTGTATATGAGATGATTCCTATTGCTGGTTGTATTTTGTAACTGAATAAATAATAAAGTAAATTCTGTATCATCTGGTATAAATTCATCAGTTTCAATATGGAAAACAGTTCTGCATATTTAATTGGTAACTATGCTGTGAGGTTCTTTAAAATCCCTTACTAACATGAGAATAGCATATAATTCTGGTTTTGGGCAGAATCACAAGGGCTTTGATCTACTTTACTTAAACTTTCTGATATGTAACCTGCCTTTCCTGATTTATTTGCATCAGCATAGAATGTAGAGGCTCCAGTTATTTGTGTGTCCTGTGTAAGGTGAGGAAGGATCCAGTTAGTTCTCTTTATAAGTCAATTCTCTTGCTTTTGGAGTAGTTGTTGTTAATCTCTCCCCACAAATTACTACAAGTTTTCTGCCACAGTTCACTTTCTTCACATAATTTGCCAATTTCATCATTATTAAAAGGTACTATAATTTATGCTGGGTCTATTCCTGCTATTTGGCAAAGTCTCAAATTTCCTGTTAGAATTAACTCTAAGAACTTTTCACATACATTTTTAATTTTTGGCTCAGTTTATTTGGTTAAAAAAAATCCATTCTAAGACAATGTCTTCACTCTGCATTAAAATTTCTGTAGGGGAATGTTTGGAGGGTAATATGACCAGAATACAGTTAAGATTGTGATCCACATGATTCATATGTGCCTTCTGTTTTTCTCTTCAATCAAAGCCAATTCTCTCTCAGCTTCAGCTGATAATTCCCTGGGACTATTTAAGTCCTTGTCACCATCTAAGGTTTTGTTTAAATTAATCAGGTCATCAAGACCTTTCCCTGTGACATAGATTGAAGTCATTAAGAGCCTGCAAATTCCTAATTTGTACATTTTGGGGTCTAATATTTTGTAAACTTTTTTTGTCTAAATAATTAATAGAATCTATTTTCTGTATTTTTCAAGAGCAATTTATAATCCCCAACAAGGCAAAATTGTCTTTGCTTCTTCAAACATTCTTTCTTAAAGTATCTACATTTGAATCAGATAGTAAAATGTCATTCATGTAATGGTAAAGTATTGCTTTACAGGAAATTGTTTACATATCATTTCCAATGGTTGACTTACAAGGTGGGACTATTTAATAGAATTATTATAAGAGGGCACTGTGAAGGCAAAATTTTATCCATCGGTTTCTTGTACAGTGAAGAAACAATCTTTTAATTCACTAACTATAAGAAGCCATCCTCTAAGCAATAGAAAAGGCAAAGGAATGTCAGACTGCATAGATCTCATTGACTGATACACCTTATTAACACCATTTATGTCTGTTAATACTCTCCATTTTTTTCAGATTTCTTTTTAACAACAAATACAGGAGAATTGCAAGGGCTGGTTGATTCTTCAATATCCTGAGCATCTACTTGCTCCTGTATCAGCTTTTCTAAAGCCTACAGTTTCTCTATTGTTAAAGGCCATGCCATTCTTTAACCCATACAGGTTTATCTATCAACCATTTTAAAGGTAGGACCATTGGTGCCTTTGAAATATCAGCCACTGTCATGCCCTGTTCTTGTATAACATAAATGGACAGTGACTGTCCTTTATAATATCTTGTAATAGTTTCTGCAGAAACATATGCTATGGTTTATGTTTATGGCTTGTTTCTAAGCTTTGGGGGATATTAATCTGAGTATTCCATTGCTTGTAATAAATCATGTCCCCACAAATTCATTGCTTTGTTAGCCACATAACAAAGCAATGGTTTTAATATTCCTATCTGTCCTTCTGGACTTATTCATTTGACCCATCTCATATTCTACTTTACCTGAGATAATGTTCAATCCCTAAAAAGTAAACATTTACATCCTTAAAAGGCTAATTTGAATGCCAGGATTCTGATGAAATTATTGTTAAATCCACATCTGTGTCTACCAGACCTTCAATGACAACGTCATTTTTTTGTTTCTAATTTTGGTCTTTGTTCATTTATAGAAGTTTGCCAAAATACTCACTTTATGGTTTCTCCTGAATTTTTTATTCTCTCTTCTATAGCTGTTTTACTATCCAGAGCAGTACAGTTTCATACAATAGGCATTAAGTTTTTTCATTGCTCTGGGAAGGAGTTTCTTCTATGATGGCAGGAAACAATTGAATTGGATTTGGCATAAGGTCTTGTGAGAGGTCCTTCATGGAGTTTCTTGATGGCAAAGGGTTGCCCTGAATATTCCTCACTGATCTACATTCATTTGTCCAATGCCTGAATTTGCCATACCTTCCACATAATCCAGAAGGGAGGGACATTCTGAATGGAGTATTCTTAGAAAAAACATTGTTTTGCAATCCCTTTTAAGGTGAATTTGTTTGCTACAATTATAACATTTGACATTTTGATTTTTCCTCAAACCTCCAAAAATCATTTCTTCTATCCATGAATCATCATGGCCATGAGATTCAATATTAATTTTATCTCAAATTTATTCCTCCAAAGGTGCTGACCTTGCCTTTAATGGCCTAATTATCCTTTTACATAGAGAATTGGTGTTTACAAAAGCCAGAGATTCAATTATTATTTGCCTAGCTTCTGAATTTGATATCATTCTATTTACTGCTGAAGTCAATCTTTATAAGAAATCCATGAAGGCTTCCTTTGAGTCCTGTATAACTTTAGTAAATGACTCAATTTTCTTTCTTATTTCTCTAATTCTGTCCCAAGCATTCAAAGATGATACATGGCATCAATCCATGGTATGGTCATCATATACATCTTGCCTTTCTATGGTAATATAATTTCCTTCTTCAAGAATTTGATCTTGGGAGATTTCCCTACCTCTAGTTTACTCTACTGTTTGATAATCTTAGCCTCTTCTCTCAACCAGGTACTCCATTGTCATTGTAGACCAGGCTCTAAAACACCTTTAACCAATTCTATCCAGTTGTTAGGGATACTTCTATTACAAACTGACCATAAATTTAACATTTGCTTCACAAAAGATTACTGCATGGCATATGAGACTATTGCTTTTTTGAATCTCCTTAAATCTATGTCAGGAACTACCTTTTGGGGGTGACTTCCGTCACAAACCTAGCCAGGGTGGATTTGTATATTCCAGGGTAGGGGCTTGAGGATTAGAAATGTTAAGTAGGATGAACAGAGATAAGATAAAGAGAGACACAGGATAGTATTGGGAAGACCACTCAATGAATGCTGAATTCTTCTTTTGACTTCTGAGTTCACCCACATTTATTTTTTCATATGCTTTTATACCTCAATACAAAAGGGTGAAGAACACAAAAGACTGATTTAACATGATACAAAGGGATAACTAGAATAGTTACACTTGCCCTAATACTTGTGACATCAAGTTATTATTTCTTGAGAAAAACATTCTCTTGTTTTGGCAGTGAACCCACCCTAGACCAAGTATCCTGAAGGCAGCCGCTCCTTAGGTCAAACCTCCTCATTCAAAAGAATGAGCAGAAGTATGTTTGAATTCTCTGACCTTTGGTCAGGGTGGAGTGGATCTACCTCTATGAGTCATCTTAATGTCCAAAACACCAAGTAGCCACACCCTAGGTCAAGGTGTGTAGCCACAGTTGTTGTCAACAACTTTGAATAAGCACAAACTCTATGACCTTCAGACAAGGTGTAATAGGCTCACATTTTTGTGCCTCCACATATTTTTCCCTTTTTATTAATTTTAATCAAGCCCAAGCTTCTGCAACAGAACAGATGATCGCATCTGCCTTTGGTGAACACTTTCCCATCTTCCAGAAATCTAACATTGGCTCAAAAATCCAGTTAGCTATAATGGAGCCTCTGCCATTTGGCAATTTTTGTAAGGTTTCTGGATATATTAAGGTTGGGTGCTTGAAAACCTTAGGCTGTTTCTCTCTATTCTTATAATGCAATAATGAAATTGGTTCTCCACTAAATTCCTTTGTCTGGTTTGAATATCTCTGTGATCTGTTTTATTAGGTTTTTCTAGGTTCTGTATCTTAGTACTGAGATGAGCCAACCTTCTTATTGATAAGACAAAAAGGATAAAGCCGATGTTTACATTGATATTACATAAATCCAATCTAAATGAGATATCCTCTCATTTAAGAATTCTATTTTCAAACTGTCTAGCATATTATCATACAGAAACCCAAGGTCCTCCATTGTAATGACTTTTACCATTTTTTTAAATGTGGGCAAACACTGTCTCTTCTAATTCCTCCCTTTAAGAATAACTAATTGTCTTTCCAAATCCACCGACAATGTTGATAGAGATGTGAGGTTTAGTGCTGCAGCATAAAACAGTAAAGCAAGGCAGCTACCTAATTTTACAGTAGCCAGAGAAAGGCATTCAGGGAGAGCCCACCAGGAGAGAGAAAAGAAAAACCTAGCCGGTAGGCAGTGACTCTAGCTGTATGTAGTCCCAGCTTATGTAGGTGGTGATAAAGCCACAGCCAAAGTATCTTTTGTACACAAATTTGTGCACAAATGTTGGGCACCAGATGTTGCACAAATAATAAAAATCCAAAGACAGATATTGAGGTTCAACCTGAAGATCAGAAAAGCAAAGTAACCAAGCCATTATAGAACATTTATCTCTATGAAATCATCAGACTATAAGAGAGCGAGTTCCTGTGTTATCGCACCTTATATTCCTTTCTAGTGCTAGGAATAAAGGCATACACCACCACCGTTCAGCCTCTATGGCTAACTAATGTGGTTGCTGAGATTAAAGGTGTGCGCCACCACTGCCAGGCCTGTATGGCTGACTAGTGAGGCTGTTTTGTGTTCTGATCTTTAGGCAAGCTTTATTTGTTAAAATACAAATGAAATACACTAAAGTTCTATACTCTCAAATCCCTCCCCCAGTGATGAACTTTTTCCAATGAGACTCCACTTCCTAAATATTTCATAACATCCTAAACAGTACCAACTGGGGGAATGAGTGTCCAAATACCAAATCCATTTCTCTTTTATACCACATCTGTTAAACCTTCACAGATTAGATTCTTTTCACTACTTTTCCTGGCAAAATACTCAAATGGGAGGATTCAATGAGCGATGGCTATTAGCATGTGTGCTGCTCTAAACTTGACTTACTTATGAAGCTTATTTGAACCAGGAAGATAAAGGCTAGACCTGTTCTGTTTTCAACCATCTCCTACAATTAGGAAAGAACAAGGGCACTCCTGAATAATTCACTTGCCTGTCTGTGTGTGTATCCTGGCAACAGTAGGGCAGGGGAGGAAGAGATGGTACAACCTCCTCTATTCCAGACCTTACGTCCCAGGGATGCTTTACTTTTCCAGTTCTGAGTCCTTATGATGGGAGGACAAGACTCTGACTGATTTATCCAGCTGGCTTAAATCTGTGCCTATTTATACTTATCTTCTGTTTATTTCTTTACTAAACCCCATCCTTCTTCCCTCACCCCCCCCCACTTGTTCCATTTTCAGACATAATTCCTGGAATTATTCCTCTCCTTAGCTTACGTTTTTCCCACAAATTCTATCTGGACCACAAATAGCCTGTGTCTGCTCAAGTGTCTTTGGAGTCTGTTACTCACTGTGACTCCTCTCTATCACAAGGGCTACAACTTAAGTTCACGTGTTACCTCTATAATATTTAAACTTGATCCCTCCATTCTTTTCAGGCTTTAAGGCCAGCAGAGATCTGTCCTTCTGCTCCCAGCTATCATTAGTGGCTTTTATAATAAGGGGTGGGAGCCTTCGAATTTTCAGAGAATAAAGATAAGCCTATAAACTTAATTTCCTTTAAACTGCTTCTACCCGGAAGCCTCTGTTTTCCCAAAATTATTAATAATGTATTCCAGATATCAAAACAAGTATTTCCAAATAGTGGATTATTATATAATAAGCAGGAAATGACAACTCAACTATTTTAATTTCTAAACAGTTTGTGATGCGTTTGAGAGAGCAGAAGGATTTTTCAAAATTATTGTGATTATTTGCTTTACCATGTTTTTCAGCAAAGGTAAAATAAGAAACATCTGAAAATACTGCCTTTAGTGTAGATAATTTATTGTCCATAACTATATTTCCTAAGAACTTGCCTTTATAAAGTACACAGAACATGAGTGTGTGGGTGGTTTTTATATATTAAGCATTCATTTTGTTGTCTTGGAAAAACTAGTGACTAAATACACACCTACATCTTAGGTTGAAAGTTTAGCTTGCATACAAACTGTATGCAATTCATGTGAAATCTCTCAGTTTCTTGTTGCTTAATCTGCAATAAAGGGGTTAAACACTGACCCTGTCTTTTTTAAGGACTTGAACAGAGCAAGACAGATGAGGGTACCTGCAAAATGCTCCTCAGGTTAGGTGTACAGATTGTATTATTTATCTTTCCAACTTTTTTCAAAAGTGAAGTACAGTTCTTCCAAATGAAAAACATCAGAAACTTGCAAACATTGAACGCTGTCTAATTTCTGCTATATTTTTATTTCCTGATATTCCTATAATGTAACTTTTGGCAATCATTTGTCATAAGATTACCAAAAGGATCGCAGGAAATGCAGCAACTGTTAAAACATACTTTCAAGGAAACATTTCAATAATGGTTTAACCAACCAGTGGTGAAACAACATCTTTGTGACTTTCAATGAAATAGGCTAATGAGCCAGGTGTGGTGGTGCACACCTTTAACCCCAGCACTCGAGAGGCAGAGGCAGGCGGATCTCTGTGAATTCGAGGCCAGCCTTGTCTATTTAATAAGTTGCAGGACAGTCAGGGTTACACAGAGAAACTCCCTCAAAAAAACAAAAAAAAAGAGAGGGAGAGGGAAAGGGAGAGGAAGAAGAAAGAGAAGGAGAAGGAGAAGAAGAAGAGGTGGTAGTGGAGGAGGAGGAAATAGAGGAGTAGAAGAAGAAGAAATAGGCCAACAATAAAGCAAAAAAACAAATGATCTCATCTAGCTTTTGTTTGATTACCTCCATTGACTTTTACCTTACTTCCAAGTAAAGTAGTCATGAAGACAATGAGATAAAATGTTGCTAAGTGGTATTAAAAATTAAGGTCTACAGACCAAGTAAAGTCAGACATTTGCAAAAGTCTTTGTTAAATGTGAGTTTAGGTGATTAGAAAGAAAAATGTGCTGAGGACAATGTACTGTCTCATTGTATAAGCAAACATTATTCTATGTACCTGTCATACTCTGGATTCAGTGACTGAATACCTAACCTTGGTACCTAATAGAATATTAAACATCTGTCTGATCATTTATGCATTTCACTTGGGACAACCAGAACAATGTCATTTCATTTTTTTGTCTGATGGCCATGTTTGTTTTTTATTTCCATAATCAAAAGGAAAAATTCCAGAAATGCAACTAGGCATTTAGGAACGAATCACTATTGTCCCAAAAGAGTAATTTCAGAAAGTAAAACACTATGGCAAGAGATGGAAGCTGGAAGGAATTCCTAGTGAGAATTTGTAATAGGAATTGCATTAATTTATATAGCTTATTTTAATAATAGAGTAGAAATTGTCTGTGGGATAAGTAGCAGCTTATGTGGTGCGTAGCCTGGCTGGGCATAGTTAAACAAGAAACTAATAATTGATTCAGAAGCTATTTATGTAAAAACTTTCTAGCTATAAATTTGGAAGGGTTGTTTAGTCATTATATAATAATGAAATAATTGACTCAGCAGCATTCTGCACAATTTGTCTGCTTAAAAAAAATGAAAATCTGAAAAGATTTGGTTTTATTCAACAATGACTCAACAAGAAGGAAGTACAGCAAAGCAAAGGAAAAAATCATTTAAAACTGAGAAGAAAAGAGCATTACTGAAAAGAACCTAGAAGACAATATATTCTCAGAGTTAGGAAATGAGTAAACATTTTTAATAAAATGCAAGAAATCTTAGCAGGAGCAGAAAACAGATGGGGAGTAGAAGAAAGCTTACGTGTTTAAAATGTATTAAAAGCATAGCAATAAAAACCTAAAAAGGAAAATGGCAAATGAAGCATTATGGCACATAAATTTGAAAATGTCATATTGAAACCCACTGCCTCATAGGCTAAACTTAAAAAAAAAAAGAAATCAAATAAAGAGCAAATGAGACATGTAAGAGCGATAGGAAAAAAAGAACAAAATATTTCTCAATGAAAATATGAAGTGGAGTTAAAGGGCAGAAAAGATATTGCAGAAGATTAAATCAGTGATAGAAATTTCCAAAGCTCTTTCAGAATTTTGAAGGAAAGCATGCTAAGAAAATTAATATGGCAAAGATGAAGAACTTAGATCTTGAAGAACAGAACATATAAATGATAGATCTAACTAAAGATAAAACACTTAAGCAAAATCTAAACGAACAATAATAAAAAGTATAAGTAAAAATTAATTTACTGAATAAAAGAGAATCCTGCATGTTTTCATAGTTTACTGTATTGCAGCGCACAACACCTGTCTGCTCTCTATGCACTACCATACAGTTCACGAGCTTTGGGCAAGGGGCTGGAGGTTGAAGCACACAAAGACACACAGAGACAGCACAGACAGAGAGACAGACAGACAGACCAAGACACGGACCACTGGTAAGAAGCTCTTTATTTAATAGCACCAAGGAGGCTTATATACCCAACAGTCAAGCGGGCCAACAGGTGAAAACCTTATCCTCTGATCCTCAAGGCAACACGTGCTCGTGAAGCAGAGCTGGTAAACAATTCTGACACAGCTTTCAGTAACTCAAATCAGAAGGAAAGTAAAGATCTCTAGCAGGGAAGAGTAGCTGGAGGCCAGGGCTCCAAATGGTCCCAACACTGTATTGCAGAGAAAAACAGCAAAAAGGGACACGAACACATTTAGATACAATACTTTTCAAGTTCCTGCTCAAGATCAAAGCTCCTCTTTTTTCCAAAGCATAGAAAACCCAATAAACAAACAACCCATAAAGCATTACTCTTAAGAATCAATATTAGAGCACCTGCAGATTGTTTATAAAACTCATCAAGCATACAATAATAAAATATAATAAGAATAACACTTCACATTGAATTGAATTAATGGTGCACACCACATTCTTATTGGCTTTAGTTCATTTGGAACAATAGTTCTGTGAGGGAGTGATATGGACTCATTTGGAAAAACTGAAATTAGGAAATGCTGCGTGACTTATGTCCCTAAAGACCAACAGTCATGAAATTGAAATGTAGCACAAGTATTATTTGCTCTTTTTACTGAACACATGCTCTTCAACGCTTTGATGAGATGACTTTGATCAAAATATGGCATGAAGCTGTTATTTTAGCAAAAAAGTGAAACAAAATTATCCTAGGCGAAACCAAACCCCAAAATGCAAATTCACACTTTTTGTAGAAAATAGATACTAGCGTAGGATTGATTTCAGCTATATCAAAGAATATTTAAAACTAATAAAAGCCCATTTTAATGGGAAGAGATTTATGCTAATGAAAATGACTATGATGAATCAAGTCAGAATCATGGCATCCAGCGTCACAATTAGAACCCTGACTGAGGTTGGGGGCGTGATAAAGTGAACAGTCGAGGATAACTCAGATGTATTGACTTTCAGTAGCTAGATGAATGTACAGAAGAACGGGAGCCAGAAAGAAGAGCAGAACTTTGTAAGATGATTTAATTTAGTGCATAAAGTGTTCATCTCCGTTGCATTGGGTTAAATAAGGCTGACCGGTACTCATGACAAAAATGTGACACAGCACGGAGTTTTAAAAGACACAGGAGGCAGGAGCTCTCCCCGAGGGAGTGTGATGAACGCGAAGAGGGCCGTGGGAATGGAGTTCAAGAACTGAGACACGGAAAAGGACATGGCAAAGAGTCAGTAAAGGGCAGTGTTCAGAAGAAAGCAGTGATAACGCCAGGGGCAGCAGAGCATCGTCTGCCAAATAAGGAACGGAGCACAAACACTGACAAGGCAGTGAAGACACTCAAAGGAGACGCGTTCAAGAGAGCTGTGACCCGCATGGGTGAAAATAGTGGGAGGTGAAACCAGCTGGGAAATGAAGAGAGGGAAGGAAAGAACAGTTGAATGGATGGGTTTGATTTTTGAAGAACTAGAGATCCACTGTCATATTGATAGGTTAATAGAAGAACCTCGTGGGGGGGGGCACAGACAGAATAAGAACCAGCCCATGTAAACAAGAGCATGGTATTAGGGAGCAGTGTAGGGCTTGAAGAAAAGTTTTGACTAATATACCAAAATCTTTTACAAAGGGAGAATGGATACCAAATTTGGTTGTAGATCTTTATCATCTTATGAAGAACAGTTAAGGTATTTCTGATACGTGTTTCCAGTATAATGTTGTACATAAAGTCACATCTTGAAATTGTACAATGCAGTGACTATCAGAGAGTGTGAGGAGAGTGTCCAATAAACCCTACTATAATTATAGTTATTTATAGCATATATATGTTATGACTCAAAATAAGATGAAAATTAGGGATCTGATATTCATCATATATAGGAAAACTGTTAATTCTCATTTTATCATGCAGCATCTACTACAAGGGGGAACTGAGAGAAATGGGAGGAAAGAAAGCAGCACAGTGGAACAGCACAGTGGGTGAGCCGTGCACTGCTTCTACAATCACTGTGTAGGTAAGTAGATTGTCGTGGCTGTTGAATACTGTTAGGCTGTTCTGGTAGGTAAGTCTAACAATGAAACCAGCTTATGGGAGGGTCTAGGAATTTGATAGTATATTGAGAAGAGAACTTCTAATGACTTTTCACGTATCTGCATTCGGTCCAGAAAGTAAAGAGGAAAGAAGTGGATGAGAAGTTCCAAGACAGCAAATTGAACAGGCTAAAGGGTGGTTCTGTAGTAAGAGAAAAAGACAACTTCATTAGAAAGGAGAAAGCACAGCAGAGTGACAGGAATCTCCATTGGAAGGCAGGCTGTTGACTAACATTTTATAGGTAAAAATACTTGGAAATGCGAAACAAAATCCAAGATGCGATACATATTTTTTTCTCCTGACCAAAAGTCTATGATTAGATTGTTAGTTTTGAGTAAAAGAAATTATGAAACTACTAGGTAAGTTGTGTCTTCTATGTGCATGTTAAAATCATTATTGAGAGGAAGACTCTGAACCAGGTGCCCAAATTCTCAGTAATTGGGCAGATCTGAGATACTCACATTGCAACCATTTATATAGGTTGACTATGCTACACACTGGGTATCAAATACTTCTGAAAATAAGAGGACTCCTCTGGGAATTCTAACCTTTGCTAGAGTCTGGCAGGGCTATATGCCATTGTATGGGAGATGGATGATGGAGAAATAAATGTAACCTTTTAAAAGGTTAAATAGAAAAGAATGCACAGAGAAATACACAAACAGATATACTAAAAAGAATTTCAGCAGAGCTAAGTTTTAAAAACTGCTAGGCTGCTCTTTGTCACTGCAGAAAAAATACCTGAGAAAATCAACTTAAAGGGTTCGAAGATTTCTCTTGGTTGATTGTTTAGAAATTTTCAGTATGTGACTGCTTTATTCCTTTGCTTTGGGCTTGTGGCATGGCAGAAAATCATGGCAAGTTCCACAAATACTTAAAATAAGTCTACTTAATCTCCTTATGGGCAGGAATTCTAAGTGGCACACTGTGTTTTTTGTTTGCTAACTGTATATCTGCTTCTTAGGTATAAGAATACGCCTTGTGGTTTCCTGCTGCTTTTGAAATACTCAGACATAGCACATTTTCTTTCTGATACTTATGTTCCTGTAAGGTAGCTTTCAAAGTGAGAGTAGACTTTTGTGCTCCTAAAAACAGTACACAATCAATGTGATATCTTTAGAAAGTATGTCTATACAAGATCCATAAAATTCATGCATGTTCTCATTTATATGACCCAAGAAAGCAAAACCCAGTGACAGATCAGTGAAATATGTCATTAATAGTTTGTGATTAATGAGATGCTGGAAAATCAACATATATCTATTGCACAAAATGTGAGAATTGTTAATATTAATTGAATTATCTGAAGTTATCTTTGGAGAAAGTTTGAGTATCAAGATCTTTAACCATTTGGTTAACAATACTTTAAGAATAATTTTAATGAAGTCATTTGTTCAAAGTTCACACTTTCCTCCTCTGAGATAATGTAATCAACAAATTATTTCCTCGGTACTGTGGTCTTTGAAAAATACAAGGAATATCGACACCCACACATTAGTATTCTAGTAAATGGGATCATGAAGCTGAGCAGGGCAACAATCTTTGGCTCCAAGATGGGAGGGCAGGGAGCTTGTAGATGAATACAGCAAGTCAGGGGAGAGAGAGAGAGAAAAATACAAAGAAAGACACAGAGAAAACTACAGCTCTCTCAGAATAGAAAAGGGCTCCAGTTGTCATGAAAGTTGACTTCAAAAGGAAAATGATATTAACAATGAGGTTTTAAAAAGGTAGGTTTGAGAAAATGATGAATATCTAAAAGTAGAATAAATATAGTTGGGTTTTAAACTGTTTTACAATATATTTTGAAGGCATAGATTCCTTGGGGATAAAAATACACATGCAAATAATAGCACCATGGAGAAAGATATGTTCTCAACATCTACACATTTACAAATATAATTGATTACAGGGAAGTGAGTTGAAGAGACATGAAATTCCTAGAGTAATTCTGTTTTTTAAGTATTTGGTTTCACTGATAATCATTTAATTGACTAGTATAATAAAAGAGATATAAGATCACAAATGTTATATTTTAAGTGCTGAGAAATAAAATATAAAAGAGAACAATTGGGAAAACAAAAGTATCCTGTAGTATGATTCAAATTTCTGCCTCTTTCCTAACAGATTCTGTTGACATAGTTAATATAAAGACAATATAAAGATTAAAGTAGAAATACCTCAGTTAGGTAACTTGAGTATTTTAAACAAAATTAGCTGATTTTCATTAATTAACTGAGTGATATCACCATGGGAACAGTTATAAGAAAAATACTAATGAAACAGTTAAAATATTGTGTCTGCTCCATGGGGCAGCATAACATATGTAGTGAGAGAAGCTGGTGGAATGGATTAGGTGAGCATGTTTTCCTTTTATTTAGCAAGACTGTGCTTTCAAGTGAAGAACATGAATGGCGCATTTGGTGAGAATCTACTTTGAATTTTGAGACTCCCAGTTACACTCTGCATTGCAAAACTCATGATGATCGACCATCTGCTTACAAAAGCATCTCAAGAAAATAAATAACTGAAGATCAAAGAGAACAAAATTTCCCCATCAGGTTTTGTCATGGATATTCAAGCGGTTAGAAATATTTTGTATTGTGAAGTCCTTTGATACTTTGTCCTCTTCCTAGGACCAACACATGTGTCTATGGAACATTCACACTCGTATTTGTGCCCATCCTTGGAATCGTACAAATTTTTACAGACCAGTATTTTCTGAAATATTACTTTTTGCACTCATAAATAATTCAACTTCATTGATTTTTCAATCTTATAAACTTTTTTTCCTGCCTTGCCTGACAGATCATTTATTTTTGTTGTTGTGTGTTTATTAAATTTAAAGACAATCAGTAAGTAAATAAATAATGTCTTGAGACCTCTAAAAAAATTCTAATGTCTATGAATCCTGAAATTATTACATAGCTCTTATTATCCCTTGACGTTCACCAAATTTAACTTGCTTCTGATCTGTTTTGGGTCCTTGCAACTTAATCCATTGTTAGTGTGATGGTTATTCTTGGTTGTAACTTGACTACATATGGAATTAATTAAAACCCAAATGACTCAGCTCACTTGTGTGTCATTTTTTCTTAATAAGTTATATAAAGTGGGAAGACCCACCTTTAATCTGGACCACATCTTCTGCTGGCAATCATATAGGACATGAGAGAAGGAAGTTCTCTCTTTTGGCCTGCTTTTCTTTGTCATGGCTAGTAAGTCTATTCCCTCACTGGCATTAGATCCCACTTCTTTAGGATTCTGGCATATACTGAAAACCAGCTGAGAAATGTAGTCTTGTGGATTAAACAATTTCCAAATTCTTGGACTTTTCATTCAAAGGCAGTCATTGTCAGATTGACCGGACCACAGTCTTTAAGTTATTCTATTAAATTCCCTTTCTATATATGTAGAGAGCTGCATTCTATAAGAAATGTTACTCTAGAAAATTCTAACACAATTAGCAGCAGGTAACATAATCCTTTAAGGCAAAAATCTCAGCCCTATAAAAGACTACAGACAACTAAGAAATTCTAAGAGCAGGAAAAATAACCTTTCCCAGGAAAGAACATACCACTTAATTATCAAATACCAAATAGGCAGTCCTGAAAATATATGTGTAAGTAATATTATCCATTTGAGCAAGTTAAATTTATGAATATGTATATTCATGCATGTAACAACAATTGATGAAAGAAGAGGCCATGGATTTGAAAGAAAGCAAGGAGGTGTATATAAGAGAGTTTGAGGATGAAAAGGGAATGGGGAAATGATGTAATTATAATCTTAAAAATAAAAGAAATAAGGACATGTATTTGACTTCTTAGATAAAAGAAAAAACAAATACAATTTCTTTTTATTTCAATCTGAGTTTTCCCTTTTGAAATAAGGTAGGTCAGAACTGTTTTTTCCAAGAATCTTATTAATTTGATTTGAAGTAAGTTTATTGGATTACAATTGACACATAATAAATTCACATTATTAGTTATTCAGTATTTCTCTGTAGTTTCCCTTACTACCTGAGCTCACAGAAGCACTAATTGATAAGAAAGTCTATTAAAGTTTTCTTAATAGGCCATTATGATAAAGTGATTAAATTATTGTTTTATAATCTAGAAGTCTTTTATTTATATTTTATGTGATATTGCAATGGCTAGATTCTCTGGTAGAATTTTAAATAAAAGTGAGAAGCGTAGACATTACCACCACATCATAGGAGAAAATCCTTCAGGATTTCCCTGCAAGAATTATATTAATCTTAGGTCTTCCATGGGTACCTGTGGAAGACTGACTAATGTCCTTTCTCTTCCCCAAGATATCCATACTCTTAGCACCAGCACCCTTGAACACCTTGCATAACATTCTAATTTAAATTAAATATTATGAGTTAAGATCACAGTAGATCATTATGATGGGCTTAGAGTAATCACAAGATGGAAACAAGAAGGGTAAATTTTTAAATGAAATGTAATATTGTGTTCCCTTTCTATTGATTTATTAAAGGCAGAAAATTCTCTTTATAAATTTCTTTGCTCACCTCAAAATCCAATTCCCTAATCTTATCCCCAGCTCTGTAGCAGACAGCCTTCTACAGGTTCCCTTCTACTCTGTCCCCACCCTAGGAGATAATGCAGATCTTCTATAGACTTCCTTACCACCCATTCCTTTGTCTCAGTGCTTTCCTTGGGAAGCCACCAGCCACTCTGGCCAAAGAAGCAGATAATCCAGAGAATCAGGTGGGCAATTTGCTTATCTTTACTCTCATTCCCCTCCTGCACATTCAATCCCCCAATCTAATCCTGTAGCAGACTGCAGACTGTGGCCTCTCCTTCCTTTCTGCTGCCATTCCCAGTGGACTGAGCAGATTCTGGCAGAACATCCTGCTTCTCTCCATCCTGTTGGCTCCTTCTGGATTCCCCTTTCTAGCTCAGTGCCATACCTAAGTGTCAGTTCCCAAAACCAAAAAGCACATTTTAAATGGAACTCCCAGTTGGTGTGGAATGTTCTTCTGTATATATGCTGCTTTCATTGGTTGATGAATAAAGTTGTTTAGACCAATGGCTTAGCAGAGTAAAGCCAGGCAGGAAATCTGAACATATCTATATCTACTTCTTACTGGTAAGCCACAGCCTCAGCCAATACACAGACTAATAGAAATGGGTTAATTTAAGATGTAAGAGCTACTTAGGACTATGCCTGGGTCATAGATCAAGCAGTGTTATAATTAATATATTCTGTCTGCTTATTCAGTTCTGAGTGGCTAGGAAACTAAAGCAGAGACTTTGTTTGCATAATAGCACCCAACATGGTCCATGGATCCACATGAGACCTCAGAGAGCTTTTAAAAAAGGAGGGCTTCTAGACCCAGAAAAACGGGAGCCAAGCACAGCTTCTTGGTAGCTGCATTTTGTTTTTCAACTGGGAAGCCAGGAAATGAAACTGCAATCTCCATTTATGCCCAGTCACCATACCTGGCACGATCTCAGAAGCATTCCCTACCATGCATAGCCACTATACTGTCCAAAAAAACAGATAAGAAGACAGAAACCAAAGAACAAACACATACCAAACAAAGACCATACCAGATATCAGCATCTAGCCTTACAATTATCCCAAACTCTGAAGCCTTCGTAAAAAAGACAATCAATAATAGCCAGGACAATATATCTCCATGAGAACCCAGCAGTTCTACCATAGCAGGCAGAGAGAAATGCAATATAGATGACGCAGAGGACAAGGATTTCAAAATAACCTTTATGGATATGTCTGTGCTGGCTAGTTTATGTCAACTTGACAAAACTAAAGTCATTTGAAAGAATGACTTCAATTAAGAAAATGAACGCTGGGCAGTGGAGGAGAGGTTGCCTGAACTGGCCTTGTCCCGTAGTCACACTGATGACTATCTTGAATATCACCATAGAACCTTCCTGAGGTGACAGATGGAGATAGAGACAAAGATCCACATTGGAGCACTGGACTGAGCTCCTAAGGTCCAGTTGAAGAGCAGAAGGAGGGAGAGGATGAGCAAGGAAGTCAGGACCATGAGGGTTTGGTTCACCCATTGAGACAGTGTGCCTGAGCTAATGGGAGCTCACCAAATCCAGAAGGACTGGGACTAAACAAGCATGGGATCAAACTGGACCCTCTGAATATGGCTGACAATTGGGACAGACTGAGAAGACAATGATAATGGCACTGGGATTTGTCTCTACTGCATGTACTGGCTTTTTGGGATCCTATTTTATTTGGATGCACACCTTCCTAAGCCTGGATGGAGGGGGGAGGGCCTTGGACTTCTCACAGGGCAGAGTACCCTGCCCTCTCTTAGAACTGAAAGGGGAAGAGTGGAGGGTGAGTGAGAGAGTCGGAGGGAAGTGGAAGGAGGGGAGAAAGTGAACATTTTGATTGGTATTATTTATAAAGTAATAAAAAAAGAAAAAAAAGAAAATGCCTCCATAACACTGGTGAGCATAATATTGGTGAGCATGTAGGGCATATTCTTATTTAGTAATTGATAGAGGAGAGTTGAGCCCATTTGGGTGGTACCACCCTTAGGCTGGGATCCTGAGTTCTATAAAAAAGCAGGCTGAGCAAGCCATAAGGAACAAGTCAGTAAACAGTACTCCTCCATGACCTCTGCATAAGCTCCTGCCTCCAGCTTCTCACCCTATTTGAGTTCTATTCTAACTTCAATGATGAACAGTGATATAGAAGTATAAGCCAAATAAACCCTATCCTCTCCAAGTTGCTTTGGTCATGGTGTTTCATCACAGCAATAGCAATCGTAATTAAGACAATGTCATATGTCCTTAAAGAGGAAATGAATACATCCTTTAAAAAATCAATGAAAGCACAATGTAATTAAATAAAGGAAACTGCTCAAGATATAAAAGTGGAAATAGAGTCAATAAAGATAACCAAAACTGGGGGAAAACTGAAAAGAAAAATTGAGCAAATCAATCAGAAATCTCAAAGTCCAGCTTTACAACAGAATACAAGAGGGGGAAGAACACAGTCATTGAAGATAAGATAGAAGAAATGAATACTGGATACCTCAGTCAAAGAAAATTTTAAATCTAAAAATATCTAGGTATAAAACATCCAGAAAATCTGGGCCACTATGGTAAGAACAAGACTATCAATAATAGGAATAGAGGAAGGAAAAGAAATCCAAATCAAAGGCTCAGAAAATATTTTCAACAAAATCATAGAAGAAAAATTTCCTAATCTAAAGAAGAAAGTGCCTAGCAAGGTACAAGAAGCATACAGAACACCAAATAGACTAGACCGGAGAAGAAATTCCCTATGACACATAATCAAAACACTAAACTGTAAAACAAAGAAAGAATACTAAAAGCTGTAAGGGAAATGACCAAATAATATCTAAAGGCAGACCCATTAGAATAACATCTGAATTTTTAATGAAGACTCTAAAAGCCAGAATGACCTAGATAGACATTCTACAAATTCTAAGCAATCACTGATGCCAACCCAGACTACTCTACCCAACAAAACTTTCAATCACAATAGATGGAAAAAGACATTCCATGATAAAAAAAAAAAACAGATTTATGCAGTATGTCTCACAAACCCAGACTTACAGAGGGCATAAGAAGGTAAACTTCAACCTGAAGAAGATAGGCATACCAAAGAAAACAAAAGGAATAAATAATATTATATCAGCAAATAAAAAGAAGGGGAAGAAAGCCCAAACCACAACAACAAAATAATGGAAAGAAGGAAACAGTGCTCATTGATAATTCTCAACACGGTCTCAAACCCTCCCCCCAAAAGATAAACAGAGTAGATTAGAAGAGCAGATCTACCCTTCTTCTACACCCAAGACACATACCTTAATATCAAAGACAGACATCACCTCAAGGTAAATGGATGGGAAAAGATATTCTAATCAAACAGATCTGAGAAGCAAGTCCCAAAGCATGTCCACACACTTACGGATGCCTGATATTTTTTTTATAAAGAAGTCAGAAATACACACTGGAAAAAAGACAGTGCTGGTCAAATAGAACAGCTGCTTATAGAAAATTGCAAAAGACCCATACTTATTACCCTGCATACTCAACTCCAAATGGGATCGAAGATCCCAACATAAGGCTAGATACATTAAAACTGATAGAAGAGAAAGTGGGGAATAGTCTTACACTCATTGGTACTTTTCAAAGAGAACACTGATAGCACAGACACTAGGACCAATTAAAAAACTTGTTCTCATGAAACTTAAAAGCGTCTGTGTGGCAAAGGAAACCATCATTTGGACAAAGTGGTGGGTTCATGAGAAAACCATGGCAACCCTCTCATAAAGCTCCAAAATGAAGAAAAATAAGTAGTTAGGGGTATTTTCTGAGTATGAAACAATGATGATGATGATGATGATAATGATGAAATTAATTTAACATTATTTTGTGATAAGTTATAAATGGCAGTAGAGGCAACTTGTATTGAAACATCACTTTCCTGTGGCCATCATTACTAAGTGTACTAAGGTATGGTCCTGTATATATGCACATGACTGGGCAAAGGTATAATGGTATATATGTATCTTTACATTATTGCTCAGAGTAGTTTTCAATGATGTAAGCATCCTCTGGGTCTCCATTCATTCCTATTTTCTCCCAAGTCCTTGAAGCTACCAATATCTTTGCTATTTCTTTTTGCCCTATTAAGAATTCCATGTAACTAAAACATAAAACTTGTAAAACTTTAAAGGCTAACTTCTTTCAATAGCAATATATTTTCCCATTATGTGGATATACCATAATGTGTTTGCCTGCTTAGCTAATGATTGACATCCTGAGTACCTCTAATTTCTGGAAATTATGAATAAAACATCCACGCCTATGCTGGCTTTATATGGCTTTGTGCAAATAACAAAGAATAACATTTGGTAAGCATTTAGTTCTATAAGAATCAACCAGAGGGGCTGAATAGCATGTTGTGTCCTGAGCAGGTGACTAAGAGTTCTTGTTACTCTCAGCTACCCTTAGGTGTTGTCAGATTTTAGACTTGGGCATCCTAGCTGGCACATTGTGGTGTCTTACTCTTGTTTTAACTTGCATTTCCCTTAGGACATTTGTGTGTGTTATTCAGCTTCCTGTTCCTGTAATAAAATATCTGAAAGGAATCAACTTAAGGAGAAACAGGTTATTTGTAATTTCAGATTTCTGAACAGGAAAGTTCCAATTTCCCAAACCTTCCTGTGGAGAATAAAAATAGGGCACAATGTTTTTCATCTCCTTTCAAAGGGCTGAATCTATTTCCTCTGTCTCTTGAATCTGAGCTGACATTGACTTATTTTGACCAACAATGTGTGGCAGAAATTATGTCATATCCCATTCATCAGGAAGTGTTAAGATGCTCTGACAGTTATCATTTATACTC
>PVIU01022656.1:0-28896 GCA_004026605.1 Ondatra zibethicus | reverse complement strand
TGCAGAGTTCTCTGCTGTCATAAGCAGTGTGGGTTGCAGCCACAGAACATGCACACAGATAGATTTAACTTACCTTTAGGGTTCTCAGTCAATGAAAGAGAAAATACAAACATGTTTCTGAGAAAGCTCCTCTGTGAATTTTTCCACACTTCTTGTTTTCAGGAGCGATTAAGGCAGTGCTGTAGAAAGTGGCAGGGGCAAGAGCAGATAAATTTCTGCTGCCTGATTCGTTTGTTGATAAATGGCAAAGTTTCATTTATCTAATGCTACAACAACAGCAATTAGGGGATAGAGGGGACATCTCTTGACAAGTTTATATCATTGCATCCAAACACATTTGCTGAAAAGACCAAACTTGCAAATGACCTAACACAGAGAGCTGCGTGCATTTGGCATCCCCAGCTGTGAACTTGACATTGCATTCTGACTCAGTAGAGCTTACTGTTCAGTCTGGAGGCATGGCAGTGTGACTCTGGGGTTTCAGAGCAAGTCTGCCAGAATTGTGGGAGGAGTTGTGCATTCTTGTCAGCTGAAAGAAGCTTGTGAGACTTTTAAGAAAACTGACATCTATAATCCATCAAAATAGCCATTGTGAGAATGAATAAAACATGAAAACACCATTTTGAATTCACAGGTTTCAAACTTGCTTGTTAAAATAAAACTTACTGATTTGGGGAAAATGTGAGTTGCAGTACTTATATATAATTTTATAGAATTTTGCAGCATACTTCCATACTTCAGTGTTTGTGTTTTAAATTATTAGATTGCTTTTCATGAAATGTATAGCAATAAGAATAATGCATTGTCAACATCCTTCCCTCAAAGTAATTTTTTAAATGTGTGGATAGCTTTTACTCTTTCTCTCCAAAGCAGAGTATTTTAAAATCTACTTATGTATAAAAGAGAAAATTCCTGGTGGATAAATAAAAAATATGTACCGTCAATTAATACAGAAAATATCTTTCAGTGTACCCATTAACAAAGTGTTTTCAAAACAAATATATGACTAATTGTAACAAAATCAAAGAGATTTTGAAAGGGAAGATGAAATGAATTTTTTAGAAATGGCTGGAATGCGATGACTCACAGCTGTAATCCCAGCACTTGTGGGTACATGGCTGAGACAGGATGACTGCTCTGAGTATGAGGCAATTCTGTGCGATATATTGAGTTCTAAGCCAGACCATGCTATATGATATTATAATAAACCTTTTTTCAGAAAATGTATGGAGGAAGAACAGGAGAAGGAGAAGGAGGAAGGATCAAGAAGTGTAGGCATGATCAGGAGGCTCAGGAGAAGGAAGATGGGAAGGAGGATGAGCAGAAGGAAAAAAGAAGAGGATGAGAAGGAGAAAGACCCAAACAGCAAAACCATACAGTAAAGTTTGATGAAACCTTATGCTAAAGGGATTCCTTTGTTGATAAATGACAAACTTCATTTATCTAATGCTACAACAGTTGATTTTAAAATTTTACATGAGATCTAGGGGTAGTAGATGCTCTAAAAAAAGGCCCCCAAGTAGCAGGCATTTTGTTTAACTATTGGCCATTTTCACTCTTACATTGAGGAAGCTGATTTCTTCCTTATCTTTTCGGAGTCAGTTTCATGACAGGGATTTATATCCATCAGGAAGCAGGGAGGTGGAGCCGGAGAGATGTACTGAATTGATCTGAGCAGACACTGAAGACAGGAGCACAGACAGGGAGGGTTGTCAGCAGCGAAGTGACTTTCCCTCCTAGTGCAGGCAAACCCATCAAGGAAACCAAGAGGTCCCAGGATGAATGGGTCAATCTTGTCACATTTCACGTGACCCATCACAATTCTTCAATGGCTGACAGCCACTTGGGAAAGTCCTAGCATGTCTGTGCCCTTAGCAGGTTTTTGGTGGAATCTGGTGTTAGTTTTCTATAGTTAATAACTTCTTTACCTTTACCTTCTAATCTAAGAATCCCTTTTCCAGGCCCACTGATCTCTTTGACCAAAATCTACCTGTTCTTGTCAGAGTTCTAAGCAAATATTCACACTTAAAAATCCCCAAGAAAGAAACTGAGTTTTATTAGTTTATTAATAAACTGGATTATTAGTGTAATTCATTTCTAGATATTCTTACAGTCATTACTAGCAATGTTAATTTGGAAATTGAAGCCAGTAAAATATAAAACCAAAAAGGATCACTAAAAATCCCCAAGAAAGAAACTGTTATTAGTTTTATTAGTTTATTCATAATAAATTGGATTATTACTGTAATCCATCTCTAAATATTCTTATAGTCATCACTAGCAATGTTAATTTGGGAATCAAAGCCAGTAGAATATAAAACCAAAGAGGATCACTAAAGAGAACAGAATTTTTCATATCTGAGATTGATAATATAATTATAATTGTAATGAGCTGTAACTGTCTATTATTTGATAAATAAGCTCCACCATTTATAGCCATCTCATTTCTTTATGAAGGACAACATGGTGATATATGGTATTTGTCAGGTTGCCAGGATCTAGACTCACCTGGGATAAAGGCCTACGTGCTAAATAGATTTGCACTGGTATGGATCTTGGTCTACTGAAAAAATTTAAGGTCAATTTTGTTATACTGTGTATATGTGTTTCTGCTCTTGATTAAGGTATTGTATTTGCACAGCTCATTTAAAAATGTAATGTATAATTAAGAAATACAGGTTAATAGATAATTAAGTTTTCTAGATATATAGAGATACTTCAGATAGAAAGGTATTTTTCAGATCTTTCAGAGACCTTCAGAACATGGCATTTAAAATGTTTTAATAACTGAGGACTTTCCATGACGATGAGACACATCTGCTCCTGGCAGCAGCAATTACTTCAAGAGAAAAATGGGCATCGAAAAGGCTCCTTGTGGAGTTGTTTAGCCATTTTGGAAAGAAACTGCTCTTTCCTGAACTGCTTGATGTTATGTATGAACTGGACATTCAGGACCCACAGAAAAATGACTGCTGAACTAGTCTAAAAGTGAG
Source organism: Ondatra zibethicus (assembly GCA_004026605.1). Lineage (NCBI taxonomy): Eukaryota > Metazoa > Chordata > Mammalia > Rodentia > Cricetidae > Ondatra > Ondatra zibethicus. Next base: position 25,903 of record PVIU01022656.1, on the reverse strand, counting down.
ACAATCCTTCAGAGTTCCTGCTTCATGAAAGAGACTGCCAGGCATTCTGCAGGATACAGAAGAAAGTGAATAACAAACTGCCTTTAGTCAGAACTGTCTTTGAAATTTCATGTTTTGTGGAAAAGTCTGCCAGATACTATGGGCCTGTAGGCTGAAAATGGATGCTTCAATGATACAGAAGAACTTTGGGTGACTGTCCAGGAAGTGAGATGTCTTTGTCAATTCTAGAGATTTAGAAGTTATTTACAATGCATTTCCTGTTCACTTAGATAATATTATATCCTTCTGGAGTCTTTGATGGAGTTGAAGAATAGGTAGTTATAGCTTTCCTTAGTTATGATAAAATATAAAGTATATATAAATATTGTAACTTTAATTCTTGCTTGATACCTATATTGTTATACATAATCTTACTATGTTAAAGTTAAAACCTTCCTTTTTATTTAAACAGAAAAGGAGAAATGGTGTGGGAAGTCCTTCTGTATATGTGTTACTTTTATTGGTTAATGAATAAAGAAACTGCTTTCAGGCCAATGGCTTAACAGAACATAGCCAGGTTAAAATATATACACAGATTAATAGAAATGGGTTAGGTTAAGATGTAAGAGCTAGCCAATAATAATCTAGAGCTAATAGGTCAAGCAGTGATTTAAATAATATAGTTTCTGAGTGGTTATTTTGAGTCTGGGTAGCCGGAATGAACAAGGAACTTCCCTGAACACCTGCAGGTACACATCTGGGGTGTGTGTGAATTGACTTATCCCCAGGCACATCTCTGGGAGCATGATCATGATTATGTTAACTGATATAATTATATTTTAATTATATATTTTATTACACACACACATACACACACACACACACACACACACACACATCATGATGTGGGTGAGACTGTTCCCTGGACAGGGAATTGTCACCTGCGTCAGGTGGAGAAGGTGAACTTAGTACTAGGAATCAAGTAAGCATTCCCTGCTCTCTCTGCCTGCTGAAGACATCATGCAACCTCCTTCACCATGACTGTCCTGACTCCTCACAGGGGTGAGTCACAGTGTGAGCTCTCAGATAAAATTAGCCCTTTCTCTCTTCAGTTGCTTTTGTCAGGGAATTTTAATACAGTCATGGGAAAAGAACTTAAGACAGATAGTAAGCACACATTTTTATTTTAAGTTTGTTTTACATTCTGAATTATTCTTTGTGTCTCATCCACTGGGTTCTAAGCCTTATAATAGCTGGAATGATAAGCCACTTTGATGCTTGTTTGCACTGTAGGAGAAGCTTCATAAATCTGACTCAGCTACACTTGAGCTGTGTAGTGCCCCTCTAATTTATGTTTATAAGCAATTACCCATTGCAAGCACTTTATTATTTTTATGTGCCTGTGAAATCCCATTGTCATTTTGAAATAATCATATTTCAGAATTCAATACCATCAAAAATCTCAGTAATATAATTATTTTTGTTATATCGTGCTTTGTGCACATTTGCTCTTCGTGATCCATCTGTGCTGTCACAAACTTTTCAGTTGCTGTGCTGGAGTTGAGGGTGTATTAGGTGGAAAGGCTCACAGATGCTGTTACTGGGAATGATGGATTTCTCTCCAGTGAGAAGGTAGAGCTGAGATATGTGCACAGATGCTCCTGTACTTCCATCTTGCCTTCTGGCTTGCTGGGTGGGTGGCAATTAGTCTTATGCTGAGGTTAGCTTCATTCATCTCTGCAGATACTGGAGGGGGAAAGTTTCATATTGAGCATCAGTGGTAAGGGGGAGGGGCTGAGAGGCTATGAGCATTGATCAGAATACCCAGTGGTGGTTGTCACTATTCCCTGAGATGCTGAGATTTATTGAGCATACACACACACACACACACACACACACACACACACACACACACACACACACACACACACACACACACAATTTATCTCTGCCCAAACAATCACACAACAATAAAGGTTATGCCCTCTCTAATGATACAAAGGACATAGACTCCATTCAACTAGGGACTTAGCCATTAGTCATGTGAATAGTTAAAAAACTGACAAAGGAAAGACAGAGGAAAAACATTCCCTGCAAATGCTTCCACATGGCAAGACAGTTTAAACCATCTCACCTTGTCACTTTGATCCACACCTAGTAAAATTTTTATAACCTGGTTTTCCTTCTCTTATATTTCTGTTATTTGTTGGAAATTTACTCTACGGGACTTTTTTCTTTAGAATTCTAAATACATAATTTTATTTCATTCCAAATTCTGTCATGTAAAATTATCATTATTCTTTTATAAGTTAAATTAGAGAAATTAAAAAAAAATTATGCTAGAATATAAACTATTCATTCTGAGAGTCAGAATTGGGATCAATCTTTGCCTGTTTCTGATGTAAACACCTTCCCTGCCTGTGAGCTATGAAATCCACCAGGCAGTGACTTTCATTACTGCCCTGTATGTGTTATCTCCTGAGACTTAAGAGGAAACTGTGCTCTTGATAACATAGCTTAACCAATGGAGGCAGGTAACTTTCCGCACATAAACATGTGCTCAGTAGGTCTTTTTCTTTATTCCAACAGCTACAAGCATAGGAGATAGTCCGCTGACTACCCTCTCAAATGCCCTGAAGCAGACCTCATGTTTACGAACCCTATACCTAAATGAGAACTTCACCAAGCATGATTGAGGTTTTTGCTTGATTTTTCTGCTTGCATAGTCCAACCTAAAACAATGCTTATGCAAATTTCTCAAATTATTTTTCTTATTATTGATATATTCATTGTAGTTAACTATGGGCCTTTCAGTAATGATTGCAGTTTGTCTTTTATCAGGCTGAGATGTCCCTACCAGTGGGACATGAACAGAAGTGAATTCACCCTGGAGGGTAGGAATGAAGGGGCAAGAGACACGAGAAATGACAGCAAGTCTAGTTTTCTGATCAAGCTGCAAACTTTATTTTTTCTCAGGAGCATTTTATAGCAAAAGGGCAGGAGGATGGGCAGGATTCTGGAAAGTCAGTCCTGCTGGAATGTCATTGATCTAACTGCAATGTCAGGTCTGGAGACATCCCTAGCTGGTAAAGAAATACTGTGACTGTTAACTAACAAAGGAAATGCTATTGCTTCTAAAGCCTGGGGCCTGCAGGTCTCCCTAGGAGATAAGATACCAGGTTAATATCCTAGGTCCATAACTTGCCCTGCAAAGGTGAATATCTTACTTAACTTGTGAACTTAAGATAGCATAAACAAAATACAGGTCTCAAAATACAGGTCTTTGCTTCCAGCAAGATGTCCTCTATTTCCCCATGCATCAAATGGGACTGAGCACAGGCAGTAGGTAAATAACAATTTTCTACTCAACTAGTTCAGAGTCCTATGCAGTCTTTAGTTATCTATCGGTTGTGTCTGTATTTGGGACAGTTTTATATCATCTGGAGATTTGTGTCTGTTTGTGAAACAAGGATTATAAAGCAAATTTTTGTAGAATTAATAAAGAAGGCCAAATTAATTAATGATGGATAAACATTCCTTCCTCACATGGGGAGATTACTGGTCAGTACCAACTCTGCTCATAATTAAATGAGGATGTTATCTAAAGAAGGTGGCCAGAGGAAATCAGCTATAGGAAGAACAAGACAGAGCCTGGGTGCTGTCATCTGAACGAAGTAGGATAAGGAATCTTCTCACCATTTCTTACACTGCTTGTGGCAGTGCACAGAGAAGCAAGTGTGAGGATTTCTTATTGATAATAATATGTCAAGCACATCCTGGCAGGGATGATCTTGGGGTTCTAGACATTCCGTGTTTTATGCTGCCCAAGGAAGTAGATTCTATATTTGGCTTTCATAAATGAATAAGATAATGAATGCGGGAAACTACCAGGTCACATAAAGGAAGATGGGGGAAAATTCCAGTTTGGCTTATTCTAAGCTCTTTGAAAACCTGCCTCTAGGGTGCATAGGAAATGCAGAGCACAGGGCAATAAATCATATGATTGACACTAGTTAACTGAGTGAATTTCTAATTCACCAGATAAATTTCTAGGAGTGGTCTTTGTGATGTTTAAACCTTCCTCTTGGTTCCAGTTTGGTTTGACAACAAAGGACACCACTTCCCAGACAGTTTGTGAGTCCTCTTTCTAGGAATGTATGTAATTCTTTGCATTGCCTCTATCTCTGTCTTCCAATACATTAATAAACCCTGGGGACTCTGCCCAGAATCACAGCATACTGCCTACATTTTTCTTGACTGCTGGAAGGACCACTGATATAAAGCCACTTCCTCTCATTTATCTTGCTCACAAATGAAACTTCCTCCCAAGTGCTTTCTGCTCAAAGACCTTTCTTCTCACTGCATGCTGACTTTCAGACCCTATAGACCACCCACTGTCTCTGTTGACTATGCCACCCCTAAAACTTTCATTCCAAGCATGCTGCTACCCATTTACAAGGTGTGAAATTAAGATCATCACCAGCAATCGGCCCGACCTTTGTCTAACTGCCATCTTCCTTACCAATCATCTTTCCTGGGAAGAATCTCATTGCTACCCAGTTTGAAATGAAGCATAATAAATAAAATTTTCATTGCAAATGTAACAAGTACTCCTTAGCAGTACTCCCAAGACAATAACAGTGCAAAGGAAGGAGATCACTCAGGTCTTTCACAGACAGTAGAAAGTAAAGGATTGAATTTTGGATCAAGTGGGCATTGGATCAGTTTTTAACAACGACAAAAAAAATAAGTACTTGTCTGTGTGTTTGGGTTTACTCTGCTACTTGAGGTCTGAATTATTTAGAGGTGAGAGATTTATTCAGGATCAGTTGTATTTCTTGATTTGGCTCCAGCAATGAGAAGTATTCACCATTAGCCCTGAATCTAGAAATGTCTTTAATACTTTGAAAAGGAGAAAAAAAATGTTGCAGTTCAGGACCAAATGTTTCTTTTGCTTGACTGTCTCCAAAGCCCTCTCCACGAGTGAACAAGATTAAAGATGTAATTGGAGATTAGGAAAGAGATGGTAAATAAAATGAATTCCAAATAGTGCTTTTTCCTTTTCCTTCTTTCTGTTCTTCTCTCTCTTCCCTATCTCCTCTCTTCCCGCTTCACCCCTCTCCCTTCTTCCTTTCTTAATCCTTCCTCTTTCTCCTCTCTGTAATTTTTCCTTCCTTTCTCTTCCCTTTCTCTTTTTGTCATCTTATTCTCCTCTTTAGGTCTTGGGATTCTTGACCTGTGTTTGTCACTAAGGAGTTGAGATAGTTTGGATAAAGGTATTTAGTTTAAAGCATCTTGGTACCTTCTAATCTTCTTGAGTTCAAGAAGCAAGAGCTGGGTGATCCTCTATGAGATGGAATTTAAAAGTATTTCATTCATGCACATATATTTCTGGCATTAATATTAATAAAAATCTCTATCATTTCTTTTGCACCGCATCTAGTCAAATGTTAAATCTCTTCATGTCATATAAGTATTTTAGATTGAAGTAAGTCTCTTCAATCCTGTGAAATGATGTATCATTTTAATTTTATAGGCATACACAGTAGGTGTCAAACTTTTTTTTAGTTTACTAAAAACAGTTACCTAGTACACAGCAGAGTTATGGACATAAACAATTTTATCTATATTTGTATACCTTGTTTGAAAACATGTTTTTTCATATCCACTATAGCCAAAGAGTCCTAATGTCTCTGAGTCTCATTTTTCCATATGGCAAGCATTGTCATATCTAAAAGGTGTGAGGCAGCAATTCTTAAAGAAGCAATTGATCCCAGTTAGTGTCCCTTGACTCATGGTTGTAAAAATAGTAACACTATCAAACAACATAATTTGTAGAGTCTTAATATTAGTTGAGTCAAGTCTGGAATTAAAAGAAGGATAATGTAATGATTTGGCCTCTTTATCAGCTTGGCTAGATTTGGAATCTCCTAGGAGACACACCACTAGGTGATTAGGTGAACATGTATCCTGATGGGTTTAACTGGGAAGGAAGGACCCACCTTGGTTGTCGGTAGCATCTTCCCATGGTCGTGGGGTCCAGATTGGATAAACTAATATAGTCAGCATATAATGGTAATTAAACTTTGTGGTAATAGAGGATGCTATTATATACAAGGATGGGTTCTCTCTCATACAATTAGGTTGAGAAACATACACAGGGGGAGAGAGAAAGAGAGAAGAGAGGGAGAGAGAGAGAGAATTTGAAGAACTCCATATATCTCTTGATTTATTTTTATTGATAAATATTTACTGAAATCTAGAAGATTTATAATAAATTTAGTATAAATATTATACTAAAACACAAATAGGCTTCTGGTTAGCCCAGAAGAACTCTGGTGACAAATATCAATTAATGCCTGCTATGGCTTCATGAACATTCTGCTCAAAAACAAGTTGTCTTTCAGAACCTTCACCATTTCTACTTTTAATTTCTAGTTTTAATTGCTGTCTTGTTTTAACTTATAAAGTTCCTCTATTTGTTCTCCTCTCATTCCTCCCAGAAAATGTTTCCTTTTAACTTCTTGTCCTTATTTTTTACATTCAAATACCATCTTTGTTCACTTATCAATATGACAGGCTGCACATGTGATCTGATCACATTATAGTCTTAATTTTTAAGTACTTGAAAAAGCAAAAATTATATTAATACTCAAAGTAGTTTAATCCAAAATGAGAATGATTTTTGTAAACTCAACTGAAGAGATAGTTATATTTTAGGCATTATTAAAGGACTTGGATTTGTCGGACTGGAGTGTAGCTCACTGGAGAAGTACTTAACTAGCATGCATAAGGCTGTGGTTTCATCCACAACACCCCAGGGAAAGCATTCATAAAGGATTCATTCAGTTCTGCAAATGAGATGGAGGCCTCATTGTGTCTCCACTGCTATAATTCCCAGGAGCATGTTGGCTTATCTTCCCTATTAAATCATAGTGTTTCATAATTTTTGATATTTTAATAATGTTTATTAAAGTATTAATAGTAAATGTAGAAAAGAGAAATTATGGAACTTGTGACTGCTGCTTACAAGCAATAGCAAAAAGATTAATTTTGTGAGTTTTCCATGTCTCATAGGTGAGCTTGATATTTGTTGAGAAATAAGCTTCCCGGGACAGTGTTTGCAATAAATTTCTTCCACAGTTCCCCACGCTTACATCCATTACTTCCTGATGATTGGATGCATATATTTTTGTGATTCTGTAATAGATTTGTCAGAAGGTTACAAAGGGCCCTATTGAAGTAGTTTCAACAAATAGAAACAGATTCCCCTAAAGGCCTTTAAGGCTGCTTTGAAAATTCAAAGCACTATTTGTCCAGGTAGCAAGTGGGATCCAACTCCTCACTGATCTGAAAAGCTATTTTAAAAAGTGAAAGACAAACAATTATTCAAAGTTTTATTCACAGAGGAATTTCTTGTTCTCAGCCATATAGTATAGGCAAGTAAGGGCCAATTTTGTGGCTCTGAAGGGAAAGGGGTGGCTGATGTTAGAAGGAATAAGGTACTGGATTACAAAGCAGTTTACCAAACACTTTGACAAGATTACCTTTATAGGAGATGGAGAGACAGCTTTGTGGTTAAGAGCACTTGCTGCTCTTGCAGAGGACCTGGGTTTGTTTCTCAGCACCTGCACTGTAGCTTACACTCACCAGTAACTCCTGCTCCAAGGTATCTGAGGCCCTCTTTGGGCCCCACACAGGCACGCTCATACACGTTTACATAAATTAAAAGGTTATCAAACGTATATTTTAGTATCCAGACATCAATATGTAAAAGTCAGATGTTGTATCTGGTGTCACCTGTGTGTCGACCTGCTTTTAAGAACTTAGAGTGCATAGATCTGAGGCAGCTGACTAACACTTCATAGCATAGGGTCAGCAGCCACTGAGCCAGGTCACCTTTCTGTTGCTAATGTGTATTTGTTGGTATGTTATTGTTCTGGTTCCTAAAAAGTTCCAGAGTGACATTCAATGTTAGTTAACAAAATGATTACAGAAATAGAAATAGGAGAATCCCACTTGAGGAGTTGTATTGTACATAGATTTGATCCTTGATAGATTTGACCCCTTGATCCGTGAGCATGTGTGTGATTCAGCTAAACATTCCCTGCAGTTTCTCACACTCCTGTATGTGCTCACAGGGATCTTGTTCAATCTGAATAAATTTGAGAAGGCTGGAATGTTTGAGGTCAAGGTGTGAGACACACCAGTCTCTTTGCACATTTAGTCTATAATGCCGTACTACCCATGACAAACCAGAGACTTACAAAAAAAATAAATAAATGAAATGTTTTCTCATTGTCTCTCTTCTTTTTCTTCTTCTATTTTGCAGTTGTTGATTTTGTTTGTTACTTTTGAGACAGAGTCATGACCCACAGCCCAGTCTAACCTGGAACTCACTATTTAGCTCTTGCTTCCCTGGAAATTGCACCATCTACTCCCTTTAGCCTCTTGTGTGCTGGGATTACAGACATGTACTATAAGGGCAGGCAGCCCTTCAGAGTCAGTACAGGGCATGCCCAGACAACAAATTTCTCAGCACAAAGGAAATTCATTACCCTGGAGGGGCCAACGGGCAGGTGAAGCTGCAAAGGCTAACAGGGAGCTGCAGCCCAGCAGCAAGTGGTTTCTTTTCTTTTTCCAAGAGTGGGTTTTTAAGGGAGGGGAGGTCCGCGTGAGAGTTAGTTGGTAAATCCAGATTAGAAGTTAGCCAAATAATACATTTTGATTGTAGGACCTTAGTGTTTTGTCATAGGAATGAGCAGTGGCCAAACAGAGGAATGGTCCTTGGGGGCTGCTTTAGGAATGTAGTCAATCTAATGCTTTTTAAGTAAGAGAGATGGAAAGGGGTAAAAGGGCAAAACCCGTCAACACCATGTTTACCATGCTTGGGCTTGTGTTCACCATGCCCATGCCAGTCTTGCCAGAACCCTTCATGTAGCAGCACACTCATTATATCTGTATGTAAAATTTTAAGTCTTCCATCAAAAGTTCAAATTAGGGATAGGAAATATGATGGTAAAATGTAAAATGTCTGTGTTGGCCTCAATTAAGTACAAGGTTCCATGTTGGGATGCCAAAGACGGACTTTGTATGGCCTGATGAGTTTCAGCCTGAATTCAGCAGTTCACTTAGAAGCTGAGCTGCACCTCAGCCCCATGGAGTCCCTGTTGCCCTTTGAACTCCAGCTCTATGTCTCTTTTGATTGGTGTTGTTGAGATCTTCTCTATTTGAACCACATCTGTCACCTCCCTGGGAAGGTGAGCTTTCATCTCCCCACTCTTCCCCCTGACATCTCTCCCCACTCTTCCCCCTGACATCTGCTTTCCCTGAACTTTAACAACATTAAATTGATTCTTTTGCTTTGAATATTTTATACCAATAAATCACAATTGAGACAATTTTTAATTTTTATGTATCCATGACATCTGTCAACCTTCTGACCCTTTTGTTCTCTCTGTACTGTTTTTGTGAATCTTATCCTGCTCCTCTGTGGCTTCAGCCTTACCATGCTTCCCTCCAGGAATGGACCCTTTCCCACCTCTTTTCTTCCTCAGCATCTTCGACAGGAATGCCCCATGCTTGTTTATTTTTTCTGTTGTTTGTTTGTTTGTTTTTGTCTGAGAAATAATATTCTACCAGAAGTAAAAGCCTTGTGAGTTCTTGCCCAGACTTTGGGTGTAAATATTCTCTTTCAGGGTGACAGCATCCAGAGATGTTCCTGGCTGTGTGACCAGAAGACGTTTGTCTGACCTAGATCAGTATTCTACTTTGAGATGCAAATGCACGACTCAGAAGACACATGAGAGTCTCTGTGGTCTTGCAATGTCTTGACAGTAGTAAATTAAGTAGGAAAGCCTTGTTCTTAGCCTAGCATCTCAAATTTTCAGCAAAATCTATTCAGAGAGCCTCAATTCTGCAAAGACAAAACGTATTTATAATGCAGAGTACTATAGTATGTTATTAGTGCATTTTAATCTTAACATCTTAATCTCAACCATTAAGAATTATGTGTTTTCAGTGTTTGTTCTCTTTCAATAAAGCTCTCATGCGCAGTCACATACAGGTTCTTCTGTCAACAAACATCATCCTTTTGTAGCGACCCAAGAGGACAATAATAAGTGGTATGATAAACGCATAATTAATTTTATAAGAAACTATCATTTCCTGAAATGATCATGTCAATTTATATTTTATGATTTTATTATGTTAACCATTTTGATGACACATATTGATAGTTTCATATTCAACTTCTCAGACTGTGAATTGCAACAACACACAAGATCGCAAGACTAAATTTGATAACACCAAGAGAGTTCTGAATGTACAACAAGCAAAAATTAATTAAGATCAAATTCTGTAATGAACTCCTTTCTTTCAAAATGACCTGCTTTTTAGTTTGGTTTGGTTTGGTTTAGTTTGGTTTGGTTTGGTTTGGTGTGTGTTTAGGTTCCCACTCCCTTGCATCTGTTGAATCAAAATTACTTTCACTTGTCAATCTTAGGGTAAAAAATGGAAGCTTTCTCATTTGGGCATCCTCTCCCAATGTTGATTTTAAAAGTCTTGGCAACTTCATGATTTAATGTTATCAGACACAATTAAAATTATAATGTACATGGTGTAGCATGTTCTCATTATTTTTAATGTTTCCATAGTTATCATTATCTTTCTCACAGTGTGGTTGATTTGATGACTTTCTGATTCTGAGCTCAACTTGTTCAAATGAGAACTTTGCTGGGGATCTTAGTATTGTTACAACTTTACTTAATACAACTCAGGGACCAGAGCCAGTGCTTCCTTAGAGCACACATGTCCTTTGATCTCCCATTTATCTTAATGTTCTTTGATCTTTACTTGAAAAGGAAAAGTTTCTTTTCCTAGTTCTTTTCTTGCTAATCAAAAACTATCTGTCATCTGTCTATGAATTGTCTATCATCTATCTATCTATCTATCTATCTATCTATCTATCTATCTATCTATCTATTATATAGCTATCTATCTTTTTATCTATCTGTCTATAAACTTAAATACTTTTTATCAACTATCATCTATCTATAAACCTACATATTTTCTTTCAACTATAATCTATCATTTATCAATCTGTCATCTATCTATCTATCTATCTATCTATCTATCTATCTATCTATCTATCTATCTATCTATCTACCTACCTATCATCTATCACCTTCATTATGTCTAGTATTATATAACTTTTCAATATCTACACTTCTCACACTATCCAAAAATTGCTCTACAACATGGCTATGATAATGTTCTCTACATTCTAAGTAAGTTAATATGTATTAATCAGATATTTTTTAAAAAAATCATGTTTTCCCATATGTTCATTTGTCCTCTGTGCACACATTCAAAAACAAACCATGATAATAATATGTACATAATAACTATATCTACATTCATATTGTTAAGATAGAAACCTGGTTGAAATAAATTGAGTAATATTTAAAACAATGTTATCTAATGTAAGACGTTGAAATGTCACTAAGGCATAATGTAATAGTCATTCATATCTTTCATGCAGGTAGTGTTGGGTGCCTTTGCTTGGCAAGTGGTTTTCTTTCAATTATGTTTCAAAAAACAAGACCATTCCCTACTCCATATCTTTGATTTCTTAAATACCTGATTTTCATGTGTTTAAACTTTTTAACAAAATCAAGAAATTATTAACCAACATATAGGTAAGTGAATTAAAGAGACAGTTTTTAAAAAGTCACATGGATGTTTAATAAGTATGTAAAAAACTAATCAGCACCTTTAATCATCAGGAAAATACACATAAAACCTGCACTGAAATTCTGTCTTACTTTACTCCGAATAGCTGTCATCAAGAAAACAAATGAAGAAGGGGTATAGAATATATAGTTATAGAGATGCAGTAGAGAGGACACTAGAATGTGCAGATTAAACAGAGGCATAGAGGGAAAACAGGGTAACCTAGGGAATACCAGTAGTGACAGTTAAAAGTAAGTGCCATCTGAGGGATCAAATAGGAAATCTAATTCAGTAGAAATGTCTTTATACATATTGAGAAGTATAAATAGAACCAACACATAATGTGGATATGAAACCCCAGCTAGGTATGTCTCAGGATCTACTGAAACCTCCAGAGCCAGGAAGGGCTTACATTTAATTGAGTTATTGGTCAAAAGGGCTGACTGAAACCTTCAAATGACTCAGATTATTGCCAAGGTTATTGATTGCTCTCTACAAATGAATGGTAAGACCCCACTGATGAAGACAACGTATACATATTATATTGAACATGGGGAAACTGAGCTGTTGCTTAACTAGACCATTTATCCCTATTGTATAGTGTTCAGGGTACTGGAAGGTATTCTGCACATTACCAGAGGAGAATGTAATCATCAACACTGCTACAAACCCTTCAGTATGCAATGGTGGCCTGCGTACATGACACACAGGTGCAATAGTGGCAAAATATGGGAGTAACCAACCACTATTTGACTGGAATTAAGGACCATTTCATGAGATGTAATCCATTTCTGACACTGACCAATAACGTGAGGCTACATAGGTTTTAGACAGAAGGGAAAACCAAATAATATTATTCTACTATAGACATGTAGCAATTTAAGAACTCCCAAATGACATTCTGTTATATGCATAGATTAGTGCCTGGCTCAGCCATCTTCAGAGAAGCTTACTCCTGCAGTAGATTGGAGCAAATACAGAGGCCCACAACTGGGCAGTGTACAAAGAGTAAGAGATTTTAGTATCACCATCAAACCTATCTCCCCAGGGCTCAGGGAACTCTGCAGAAGAGCAGGCAGAAAGATTTTAAGAGCCAATGTGGTTGGAAGACACCAAAGAAGCAAAGTCTTCTAGAGACAACAATACTGATGGACATATGAACTCACAGAGACCATGGCAGCACTCACAGCACCTGCATAAGTCCAAGCCAGATGGGGTGCCAACACTGAAAGGGGGACATGGATGCAATCCCTGATCTAAACAACCACTCTAAAAGGAAAATTCTGTTCTCTCCAATGGAATCTCACTGGCTATACAAACTACCGTTAAGGGACCCATACCCAATAGTAGATTGCTAATTTAAAAGGAACCCAGTGGTTGTTGGGGGACTTTTTTGGGTGTCTCATAATAGTTTCTCCGCAGAACAATTTTATTATTTATATCAAGAAGCTATCTTAGGTTTCTACTGAATACAAGATATACAAACAGAAGTCATGGAGTCTTACATGCTTTGGGGAATATATATTTTTGTTTTTTATTTATTTTCTTTACTTTTTTCCTTTTATGTAAAATGGATTTATTTCTTATACAATATATCCTGTTTATATTTTCCCTTCTCTCTACTCCTCACAAATACCCCCCTCCCCCAAATCTCCTCTTCTATCTGGATCAACTCCTTTTCTGTCTCTCATTAAAAAAGAACAGGCTTTTAAGCAATAACAACAAAATTCATTATATCAAAATTGGACAAGGCAAACCAACAGAAGGAAAAGACTCCAAAAGAAGGAATAAGAATCAGAATCCCACTCATTCACACAATTAGCAGTACTATACAAATACTAAACTGAAAGCTGTAATATGTATGCAGAGGAACTGGTGAAGACCTATGTAGGCCACAAGCTTGCTGCTTCAGTCTCTATGAGTTCATATAAGCCTTGCTCAATTGATTCAAAATATCTTGTTCTGTTGGTGTCCTCCATCCCCTCTGACTCCTAAACTATTTGCATCTCCTCTTTCTAATGGGTTGCCTAAGCTCTCATGGAAGGGATTTGATGGACATCTCCCATTTAGAGATTTAGAGACGTGCTCTATAACATTAGATGAATTGATTTCTTGATTAACTGTATCAATGTGGGATGTCCTTCTGGGTATATGCTGCTTTTATTGATTGATGAATAAAGCTGTTTCAGCCAATGGCTTAGCAGAGTAAAGTCAGGAGGGAAATCTGAACAGAGATATAGGGAGAGAGTAGGTGGAGTCAAAGAGATGCTGTGTAGCCACTTTAAGTTAGAAGAGCTAGTTAGTAATAAGCCTGAGTTAAGAGGCCAAACAGTTTGTAATCAAAATAAGCCTCTGTGTGTTTATTTGGGACTGAATGGCTGCAGGACCAGGCAGAAGAGAAACTTACATCTATACTGCCTCCTAATCTTTTTATTGTGCCATTTACTTTCTCAGACTATTAAAGAGAATAATTTTGCATGATCCAATGGGGGAAATTGTTGGGCTTGACTCATGTGTCTGACTCAATCACATGCGTATTGTTTGCAATTATTTTTAACACGTGTCAATGATTTCTTATCTAACACTCATTAACAAGGAAATCAATGGGATGAAAAAGCTATTCTCTAGAACTTTTTTAAGAACTTGGCTTGTTTGGTGCTTTTCTTTAAAAAGATTTAGATTTCTTGATCTAAGACTAATTTATGTCTTTTAGGGCAAATGCCATTGTCCTCTTTGCTGTTAGAACTCTTCTGTGGTAGCGCAGGTGTAACATTCCTAACTAGCAGCCTCAGCTTTCCTCAGTGAACAGCACAGGCCCAAGCCTAGCAATACTATCTCACTACAGGAAATGATCATCCTTACCTGGTCCTGTTGAATTAAGACACTGAGAGATTTTGTTATCACATTGTCTGACTGACTTCCAGATTGTAGCTAAGAATTTTCTAAATCATCTTAAAGCCTCTCGTTTTATTTACACTCATCCTTCAGGTAGGTTCTCTCTGTGGCATTTTGATCAACTGTTTACGGTGATGAAGGAATTTTTTCCACTGTGATGACGGTGGGTGATGTTATGGGGAGATGGAAGCCGTCCAAGCCCTTTGCCTTGGCAGACAGTTGTTGTGAGCAGCTGCACCATCCTAACACAGCATTATTAATGACATTTTTTGTTCGTTTTTTTATTAACACCAAAACAATGGATCAGTTTCTAAGAGTTTCTAAGTCTATAAAGAACAAATAAAAAGAAGCAGAAATAAAAAGTCGAAGTTAGAAGAAAGAAGATCAATTACAGCCAACTAAGAGAACACAGCACAGTATTCATAGGGGGCAAGAACATGGAACTGTTCTCTTGCCACGAGGCATGAGAAAGGGGAGTTCTGGTCTAACCTGCCAATGAAAAAGCCTCTATTTCTCATTGTCTGTCAGCACATAAGAAAACTTACTTCAAATGTAAATATGGTGTCACTGGAGCTTTATCCCTATTTTCTCCTTCACAGTGTGTTTACATAAACTAACATTTGTCTTGGAATTTATTCATGATGCCTATGAAAGGTTGGGAACTGTAACAATGAATTCTCATTTTCAACTTAATAATTCAGTAAATCATATCACCTCACATTCAGTAATCAAAACTGAGAGCAAATCCATATGCACAGGGTGCAAAGTTATGATGAATAATAAGTACAAAATCAGAGCCAGTTCTAAAACTCCCATTAATATGATAATATGCAGCTACCACAAAATGATAATAGCTGTGTTTATGAGCCCATTTCCTTGTTAAAGATCCTGACCAGCTCTGTGGAATCTTGTTTCTAATTTACTTCTCTCAGAAGCATTGAGACAGCCCATATCAATAATGACTTTTGACAAACCCTGTAAAGTAGAGCTGGCAGAGTGGTAAATACTGAATGAGGTGGGATCAGTACCAAAGTCCCAGCATGCAATACTGGAGATGCTTTGGAGCAAGTGCCAGGTGCTTTGATGATCAGGAAAGTATAAACAAGAGAGGACCAGCTGTTGATAAACAGTTTGTTTCTGTAGTAGTTAGCAGATGGTTTTCCACAGGAATTGTTTCTGAAATGACACAAGGAAATGGGATCATTTAAAATCATCTTAGAAAGATTCAGCTGAGCTTTATAGAGTACCAGAATTCAGTGAAAAATATAATAATCTCTTTGATTTCAAAAGTCACTAAAATTAAAAGTAAAAGTAAATTTTCCTGTTCTCTTACTCCCTGAAGTTAAACAACTTTCCATAGTCCTAATTTGATAGAGATGAGATTTTTATGTTGAAAAGAGAAAAACTGGCTGTTTTATTTACATACACACAAAAAAACCACAAAAGATATCCTGTCTTTTATGAGTTCCTAAAACAAAATGTTTCCAACTTCAGATGAGGGGCATTATTTGTTGTTATGACAATCACAGTTAAAACCACAAGACTGAATTTGAATGCTGGATACCCAGAAGAGCCCCCTGAATTCTGTGACTTGGACAACATTAAGCTGCCTTGGGGTTCCTTACTGCATGGTCTAATGTGTCTTTTGTTTTTTTCTTTTTCTTTTTCCATGACAATATATTTGCACTTGAAGTAAGTTTTCTCATGTGATGACAAACTACCAGAAATGAAGGCTTTTTGTGGCTTGGACATTATCAGGTTAGATGAGAACTCTGCTTTGTCATGACTCATGGAATAGTCTCATTTAAAAAATAAAGTAACTCCACAATCAGAAAAGGCCTAGTAGATCTCCATGCAAAACAAAATCCAGTAGAAAAATGATACTGAATTCTTTCTGTTCTGCTCCTAGTCCCTGCATTGATGCATTGGGAGATGTAACAGATAGAAAACTCTGAATCAACTAGTATATTCAATACTGATAATGGCATGATCTGAAGACATAAAGAAAAAAACAATTTTTAAACAATGATTCAAAAAATCTATTTATTACACATTTTCCTTTTGAGAGTACAAGTTGCTAGATGTCATGCTCTAGCATGAAGACGCAGATGATCTTGTCAAAGGATGACATGACTTCCATCCAATGACTGGGAAAGGTGGGTTCTAGAATTCCACAGACCGCAGTACATTTCCTTTATCCAACCAATATACCTGTGAGCAAGTTCTTTCCCTTGATACAGTGACTTAGGTTGACATTGTTGTCCTAGAAAGGGTATTGCACAGATAATCCTCAGAATTCCAAGCCTCTGAGTGAGGAAGATTCCTGTGGTTTCTGTGGATAATTGGACTATTCCTCAAAAATGACAGAGTCAGCCAGTCTCACAGAAGCTCAATAGATGCCCTACTATGACGGAGGCTTCTATCTTCTTTCAAGAAAAAAATAATTTCAAAAAGTATTGTCCCTTTGTCAATTATTTCATAGAAACAGAAGCATAATATCCACACATCTCTCCCTGTGCCAAAAGCTTTTAATGTTTCTGAATCCTGCTCATGATCAGTGTTGCATCAAGAGTTCACAGGACTCTCAAGAATCTTAAGTTGTCAGTGAGGAAGCCATCGTCTTGTCTTCAAGTCTGCATCTGTCATCTCTGTGCAAACTGAATATTGGTTGTAGCTTATGCTTTCATCTAATGACCCATATTTCTATAAATGCTGACATTAATCAGTCATTTAAATGCAAATGCCTCCTGAAATGTTCGTGGGTTAGAACTGTAATAGCCACAGTGCAGAATTCCTTGCAATAGCAATTTTGACTGGAATCTATTGTAGAAATTTAACAGATTGTACAAAAAGAAATCATTTTAGAATGGAAGACAAAAAAAGTGTCTGAGAGGTGATGCATTCTTCTTGCTTTCTATTCCTTAGAAACATATAATTCTACTACAAATAAAATATTACATTTAAAAGTAGATTTGTTTCAATAAACCTTGCATTTTGATATTATCAGAGTCAATCATATAAGTGCATTTTCCTACTTTTGCTTTTAATTTTAGAATTTGCATTTCTATCATTGAGGAATAACTTACTGCTTTGTTGTAGCAATAACAAATCACTTGAGACTGATTAATTTATAAAGATCAGATACTTATTTCCTATAGTATTGAGAGTAAAAAGTACAAGGTGATAGTGCCAAAAATTGTCAAAGTCCTTCTTACTATATAATAGCTTGAATAGTGGATAGTCATGAGGCAGGGAGGTATCCTTGATATCGAGAATGAAGTCCCCACCCTGCAAAAACAGGCTCTGTCCAATAGCAGCAGGTTGAACTCACTCATAAGAATGGCACTCTCAGAACCTCAAGACCTCATGGAGTTTCCTTCTCTTCACAGTGTTACAATGGAAATTAAATTTGAGCATTGAGTTTTGGAGGGAATGCACAAACACAGCTGGGATGCAAAGAGAAACAATAAGTAAACGAACACACCTGTAGTTACCAACATTTTTGTTCAGGAAATACCAAGGAAGTGTTCTACCTGTTCTAATGACAGGCAAATACTTAATAAATGACTCTCCTTTTCTGATTATTTTGTTTATATTCAATGTATTGTATTTTTCTGAGGTAAAGGAAATTGAATAAAGTGGTATAGATTGGTATAGAACAATTAAAAACAATCTCAAGATTAACACGCATTACTAAGTGAGTACAGTTTTCAATTACTGTTATTGCCAAGATACCAACAAGTTTCAAAAATTAGTGTTGATGAGCTAGTGAAAGAGAGGGTGATGGACACCTGAGAACATATGTGATAATGTAGACATTAGATAAATATCGCCATGATACATAGCAAAAACAAGTAAGAAAAGCAAGCCTTCAAACCCCTGGATCCTTCCAATTGTGAACTGTGTAGAAAAACATTTATAAAATAAACTATCTTCTAGTTTCAATATAGGTTCTGTAGCACGATTAATAGAAACTCAGAGACAAATATTGTGGTTCAACCGAAAGGTCAGAAAAGCAAAACAGCCAGCCACTGACTCTTACCTCTACCTCAGTCCAAAATGGAGGTTCTGCCTCCAGGAAACTCAGAATGAGACTGTGTGAGAATTGTAGGAAACTCAGAATGAGACTGTGTGAGAATTGTCTGCTCCCATCTTTTATACTTTACATTAAAGGTGTGCACGACTACTGCCTGGTTTCTATGGTAAACTAGTGTGGTTACTGGGATTAAAGTTGTGTGTTACCACTGCCTGGTCTATAAGGCTGACCAGTGGGGCTGTTTTGCTCTCTGATCTTAAGGGATATTGACTGGGTTTTGCCTTGACCACACAGGTGGATTATACTATAATTATAAAAGAGAAAGGTTTAGGACTTTGTGGAACATATAACTCTGGTGTGGGTACTTCAGTTGGATATGTCTAGGAGATCAAATATCTAAAGCTCAGAAGTAGTATTAGGGATATCAACAGAGCCATCAGTGTTGTCAATGCCTTTCTATCAGAGAGAACAGATTTGTTCAGTATTTTAGGTTGTATTAGAATGCTTTCATTATTGTTTCAAAATATTCAAAGAAGGAGATTTTAAAAAGCAAAGACTATTATATCAGCTTACAGTTCTAATGACTCATGATCGTATTGTTTTCTTGAACTTCTATCATGTTAAATGAGGCCATGATGGTGAGAACATGAATTGACAATAGGAATCCAAACACTGAAATAACCAGTTGGTGTGCTCTTCTCTGGGAAAGATGATTTCTTCTGCTCTCAGAGTTTCTTATTTGTTTATGTAGGGTTGAGCTTCATGAGCTTCTATATTGGTTGTCTATTGATGTTCTCTTTGTTCAGGTCATGTTTGGGAAGCCATGTTGGTGTCATTTTCTAGCCGTAGCTTCTGACTTTTCTGACTTTTTTGTCAGCAAAGTCCCTGATCATCCGTCTCCTACAATCTTTCCACCTCCGATTCCACAGTGATCCCTGAGTCTTAGGTGCAGGAGTTGCTTTGTAGATGTATCTACTGGGACTGGGCTCTGCAACTCTACATTTTGATTGGTTGGGGCTTTCTGAAATGGTCTCTCAATGTTACAAAGAGAACTATCCTTGATGAGGAGTACTACACTTACCAGTAGGATTAAGAATAAATATTTATAATGCAGTTATGGGTTGTGCTGGTTTGGTTAACTGGTGTGGGACAATGGTCTGTATTCTGTCAATTATATTTTAAATAAACTCTGATTGGCCAGTACAGGCAGAACCACCAGACAGGAAGTAGAGGTGGGTCAATGAGAACAGAAGCATTCTGGGAAGATGAAATCTTGGTGTGCAGTATGACCCAGCCATAGAAGAAGCAAGATGTGACTGCCTTGCCAAATAAGGTACTAAGTCACGAGGCTAACATAGACAAGAATAATGGGCTAATATGTTATAAGAGTTAATAAGAAGTTTGAGCTAATGGGCCGGTCAGTTTATAACTAATGTAGACCTCTGTGTGATTTCTTTGGGACTTAATGATTGTGGGAACTGGGCAGGACAGAAACCCCCAAAACAGTAAATGGGTCATTGTATGTTCTCCGCCAAAGTTCATGATTTAACTAGTTCTGGGTAGTTGGCAAGGTTTCTTATATTATTTTCATCTTGTTGAACAGATGTTAAGTCAGCTTTTCTAACTTTCCCCATTTCTCTTTAACTACATTTTGCCTTTGGGCTTTTTACCTTGCTTTATTCTATATATTTCTTCTGTTTTTACTCAGTGGCTGGATTTGTGGCTGGGTGACTGTCCCCTGGTATGCTCCTCTCTGTTGTAGGGAAGCTGCTTGTTCATCCAGCCACATAGAACCAAAATAACCACACAGAAACCGCATTAATTAAAACACTGCTTGGCCCATTAGCTCTAGCTTCTTATTGGCTAACTCTTACATCTTAATTTAACCCATCTCCATCAATCCGTGTATCACCACGAGGCTGTGGCTTACTGGGTAAAATTCCCAGCTTCTGTCTTTGGTAACTCCATGGCATCTCTCCCTGATTCTGCCTTTCTTCCTCCCATCTTCCCTGCCTACCTAAGTTCTGCCTTATCAACAGGCCAAGGTAGTTTCTTTCTTCATTAACCAAGAAAAGCAACACACAGATAGAAGGACCTCCCACACCACCTCTACTTTTTCTTTTCTTGCTCCTCCCTCTTCCCTAGATTTTTCCTACTATTTATTCTTTCTACATGCTAGTTCCACCTATCCTTTGTGTTGTATAGCTATTGGATGTTCAGGTCTTTATTAGACTATATTTAGGCAGGCGAAGTAGCACAGCTTTACAGAGTTAAACAAATACAACATTAAAGAATGCAACACATCTTTGCATCATTAGACAAATATTCCACAACATAAAGAATATAACACATCTTGAAATATCCCACAACAGAATCTTAACTAGGTAGGACTGTTGGTTGTTTATGTCCTTTGGAAGCTAGTGTGATACATCCAGGTACTGTGAAGTCCTTGGGGAGGGGGCATTCATGTCAGTTCTAGCTCAGAAGAATACCCTGTTTCTGAATTGCATAGTATCTTCAGCAAAAGGGACTTGCCTTCTACCTCTGTGGAGTAACCAAGGGCAATGGTAATAGGTTGTATAGTTTGTGAGTCTCTCTGACAATTCTTACTAACTGAAATGAGGGATTCTCATATCTGGTTTGGGTAGTTTTTGTTAGATGATCTTTGGCTCTTGGAGGGAACAATGCAAGCCCCAGTGGAAAAAAATGTCACTTTAACTACATATGTGTATTTATGTACAACCCTACATGTATTATAATTATTTTTAGATAGATAGTCAACACTATTATCCCTTAATATTTCAGAGAAAATCTTTAATTTCTTGAAATCTTTGAGGCAAAACTGGACTTCCACTGTGTACTTTCTATATCAAGCATATTATTGATAGACATAAAATGAAGACAAGTTATTTTTGCCAAGTTATTAAAACTTAAAGTTTATCCAAAGAATTTGGTAGCAAAATATAAGTTTAAAATGATTGCACCTAAATTTTAGAGAGGATTAAGAAATTAAGTAGGGTATCTTTCTTAGAATATTTTGAATATTACTGAGTTTATAAAAGGAAGTAAAAGTTCTTGCCATATTTTGGCAAAATTAATAGTGCTATAACTGAGTCATTGTTTTCTGTGAAAACACAACACATTTCCAAGTTGTCAGGATAGTATATCTCACATATTTAAACTAACTGTGATCAGCAACATGAAAATTACTATTAATTTTCTATAATTGGCCAATTAAATAAATATGAATCTTATTTTAATTCATTTAATAACACTGGTGCCCTAATGAGTTATAATAGTGAATTTTCAGCAAATAAATATTGAGTTTTGTTCATTATTATTATATAATTAAGTGAATGTTGTACTTAATAATTCCTTTAGTACATAAGCTTCAATTAACTTTGGCATAGGGCGACATACAAGGTGTCTGTAGCCTTTCTAGAACTTTAGGCTCATTGAAGGTTTTGATAGAAAGGGCACACAGTAGCTGGGAAATTATTTGATTTCCACTCATCTATCTCTTTGGTGATCTGTATCATCAATTTCCATATGATTAAAAATAACAAAAACCTAGCAACATTTAGTTTTGGAAGATATTAAAACATAAAACAAGAGTGAAGTTAATGATGAGCTTCTAAACATCAAAGTTATGGCTAATAGCCTTTCAAATGCTGTTAATAGCTAGTCATATGGGAAAGTTCTGACAGAAATGCATTAGGCCTAAACAGTTTGCCTGGCTCAAATGATATACCGTCAACATAAAAAAGGGAAGCTTTGTGGTCACAAACAAAAATACAAAAAGTACCACAAAAATATAATTGGTGATCTTAAATTTGATTAGTGATTCTGGTCTGTGTGTTTTCCCTTTATAGGGATAAAATCTTATCAACACCAGATTGAAAACATTCAGCTTTCATCATGCATAAACATGTTAGTGTGTAATAAGCAGGATAAAGCAGATAACACTAAATCCCAAGCAAGGAACCACTTATTCAGGTTCAGTTAACCAAACTTTGCTAGCACCAAAGGTCACAACTTATAGTTTTAACTGTGTTGATTTATTAGTTTTAGAGCCTAGCAGGAAGAAGTGTTCTTTGAAGAGGCATTGCTTAGGAAGTCTAGGGAGAAATATTAGGATACATGAACAATGGAAGATATTTCCCTGAATACAGCATTCATCGTTGTAATGGTTATTCTGTCTCTTTAAGAGACAAGGCACACCCATTCCCTCCCTGCTTGCATCCTTAGTTTCTCTCTCTTTTCCATCTTCCTCTCAGAGGCATCTTCAGGCTCTCCTCCCCCCCCTTTCCTTTCTGCTCTTCTCCCCTCCCTTTCATAATCCACTAAATAAGTATCCAACTCCACTCTGCATGGCATGCCTATCCGTCTGTCTCTCAAACACCACCGGAGACCAGCCACCTTCAGAGACCTGCCTGGGACTGGCTGCTCTTGGGACCTGCTGCCCACTGCCTGCCAGGGATCCTGCAGCAATTTTTAATAATCCATTACAATCATCTGATTCAAAAAAATTTCATAAAATTAGCAACACTGAGCAGCAACCTCAGCTCTCAGATGTTTTGTGTTACTTTGTTTATTAAAACAATGCAGAGAAGAACACACTGATGAATGATCACAGCAGGCCTGACCCTGTGTAAAATGACACTGAATATATTTATCTCATGCTCTTAGTTAAATTGTGCCACAGATGACATGAACAGTGCCTGAGGTCTTTCTGAAGGATACATTTAACTATGTGTAGACAAATGATTGAGATTTGGAGAAGAGAAAATATCGAAAGGAGAGAAAGGTATGAGAAGTAAGGATAATGACCTAGCCCTTCCACAATTGCTGTGTCTCTCTGCATTCATGTAACATCCTACACTTCCTCATGTGGTCAGCATCCCCGGACAGTGGACCGTGACTGCAGCCCTCCAACTTGAAGTGTCAGTTGTCTCTATTTGTACCTGGCCAAAGCACTCCATACCACAAGTACAGAGATTGCCATGTCTCTAGGAATAAATATAACATCTTTTCTAAAATTCTGATCTTTCTTCATCATCACTCAGACATATTATACAATATAGTCTTTGCATTGTTCCCTAGAAGTTTCCAGTTCAGAGCTAATGACTACATAGACTTTAGTGCATTCGTATCCATTCTCTCTCTCTCTCTCTCTCTCTCTCTCTCTCTCTCTCTCTCGCTTTCGCTGTCTTCCTTCCCCACTATCACTCTAGCTTGCTTGCATTACAAACACACAATAACTTAACAGAAAGGCTCTTTCCTCCAGCTGTTGCCCGTCCTCCAGAGGAGCTCTGTGTGACTCTCACCAAGCAGTCATGCCATTCCTTCCCTTTGCTTTTCCCCTTTCACTTCAGAAAAAGGTTTTATTATATATTCTGGGGGTTTGATGATTTCTGCTGGATGTAACATGATCATAGCTCACTTGCAGAACTCAGAATTCATGTTTTTACTTCTTGAGGTTGAAATAAAATGGTGTTCTTTAAGAAAAGAAAGAGCACTGCGGGGAAATAAGCAGCTCCCATGGTGGTAGCAGCGAATCTTAGTGAGCACAGCACAATGAGATCTGCTCCACATCCATGGTTCCCCTTGAATTCTCATGGGATTTTCTCTCCTTGATCTCTGCATGGAGGTAAATACCATGTGTTATAATCCCTCATCTCTCAGTAGTTGTTTTCAGTTCTCAGAGGGATATTTTCTTCCCCCTGGAACTGGAGAGTACAATAGTAAGAAGAAGACAAAACAAAAACAAACAAACAAAATTCATACCAAACAAACCAGGAGTTGGGAGAGAGAAAAAACCGTGATCAAAGTATATCATGAAAATAAACAAACAAACACTTTTTCAGTTAAAAAAAAGTAAGCCTTCAGATTAAAATAAAAACATTTGTAATGCTCCTGCTGCAAAGGATAGAGGAAGAAGACAGATGGTGCAGGGACTCCTTTCATCCTCTATGTGTGCTGATCTGACATGGAAACAGGTGTTTAAGATCTGTCCCATAAGGACCATACATACTGACAGCATAATATTATGTGAGCCAGAAAGGCACAACCCTGTAAAGGCAATGTATGACTGCCTCCGTTTTAGGATTCACTGTTTCAAGTCAATTGACAGATATCTTTATTATTTAATTTTAAATTTCTCCAGTGAGTTCATATGTGTGAACTTTGACAGGAATCAAAACATCTCAAGTCTCCCAAATTTGGATTATTATAAACATAGTACCTAAATGTAGACCAGGTCTGCTGACACCCCAAAGGATTGACATTATTTGTTCCTTTGTTTCAGATAGATTTGCAAAGTACAGGAAATGACCCTGTTAAAAATAAATGACCAGCTTAATAATTTAAATATGTATATGTTGCATTTCCTTAAGTTTATTTTCGTACTCTTGGATGAGTCTAAGAATGTGAAGGTATTTATGTCAGAGCCCAGTTATTTCTGGCCCACACTTGCTATTTCTTTGGCTTATGTTGCTGTACTAAGGCAATATTTGTCATGGGCCTGCCAGGGCAGAAATTTTCTCTGCCGAGGCAGAATATAATGACAGCCAATGCCTTTCATATTTGAGAGCAGGCTCAGTAATGACAAGGGAAGTGTGGTAGAGTAAGTTTAACTTCTGTCTCTGAGTCAATAGCGTGAACGTTCTTACACTAAATGACATTTAAAGAATGGCCTCACACTGTTGATATTGAAATGGAGAGAAATGTGAGAATAGAAACCATTTGACCCTCTGATATTGCAGTATTTATAATTCAAGAGATAAAATTCTTAGGTTTTATACAGTGGAAACTCTTTTAAAAATAGGAAACTTCGCACAAGAGATACTTTTTGTGTTTTTACATTTGCATAAATTTTTTGGATTTGATTGTGATAGTGTTGTTTAATCTAATGTGATATCTCTGTCAGTGTGGAGGACAAGACCATTTCTATATTCACACAGTGTGGATTTAAATGAAGGACAGCATCCATCATCACTCCTTCCCCTCATCTTGATAAGCCCTTTGAATGTTCAATAATAGACTAGAGAAGGCTGCCTAGTGAAGCTTCGCTACCCTTGCACTACCCGTGACAAGCTCTTGGGTAAAATCATAAATACATATATTAACAATGTGTTCTTTACTCCTGACATTTTGTACTGTTTGACATTTTGTAAAATATTTTCAGTAGGTGCAGGTTTGATTCAGTTGGTTCATCTGTACACCTCTAGTCAGGGAAATACAGATTTAAGGTATTAGAGG